>PVIC010025689.1:0-25159 GCA_004025085.1 Thryonomys swinderianus
AGAAGTACTAGAAGAACAGAACACAGAACACACACCTCCCCCAATTTCCTATTATTTAAGATCCATATTCCCTTACTAGAAATACAGTTCACTTGAACAAATACAGGATGAATAATTTGTATTGTCTATGTGAAACACATTCCTGAAACTATTATCAGCCTCATTTTTTCCACTTACTTGTAGAATGACAGCAAACCTCAGAGATACCAGTTAGCATATGGGTCAACCTCTTGTCTTTGCTGAAGTACAGTAGCCCATAAAATAAAACTTTTTCCATAATTATTTAATATGTGGCTTTGCTTTAAACCAAAATATCAGTCCCAGAAAATCATGTCAGCTTAAAATAGGAATTTGTTTTGTTTTCAAATTTAAACCTGTTGAATTAGTAAAAAACAAGCCATACAAAGAAATTCCTTATAACAATTACTATAAGTAATAAAATGTAATGCATTTTCCTTATATTTAATTATCATCACTTATTCTTTTCTCAAATAATGTACGAATCTCTGACATGTGTTAGACACATTTAAAATAGATCTGATGGACATGGAGTTGAGGTGAGACAGGGTACGAGAGTAGGACCAAGAATTTTAGCTGGAGTCCCTGAGAGCTCAGTAATTTTATTTACTAAAATGAAGCACACCAGGCAAGAGTAAGTCTTGAAGCATGTGAGGCAGTGCCGTGAGGTATCAGGGGCACGTAGACAGTGAGCGAGTGTGCGTGTGTAATGAACTTGATGTAGTAATGAATTATCCACATTTGCAATGAACATTTGTAGGAAACGATAGTACCTCTATACTATAAATGGTGATTGACTAACTTGATTATGAAATGCTCGCAAGTACTTAAAAATATGTATAATTCCACTGCTTAAAATTAGGCTTATATACAGTGAGAGGCAGCTTTAGTCTCTCTGAGAAAACTAAAAAAAAAAAAAAAAATAGAAGTTTTTAACATTGTGTCATATATGGGTAAAAATGTCATGTGTCTTGTTTTATCCCCTGAATTTGATATATAAATATACATTTGGGCAATCTTTTCATTGCGGTGCCTGTTCTCAATGTTACTTTTGTCTTGAAAAGGTTTTCCTTCAACAGTGAGTAAAGCCAGGCTTTGATCTTCCCTCTCAACATGCCCAAGCTTTAAGCTTTGGTTGTTCTAGAGACTAGGCGAGTAAGATAGACTGGAATACTGGGACATCTAAAAAGTTCTGGAGCAAATAAACTATGCAGTAGCTATGCATTTTCCATTAATTATTGCCACTAGGTAATGAGCAGACATTTCTGCTAATTTTGTAAGGGAAATCTCTATGTTTAAAATAACTCAATTTTTAAATGATAGCTGCATTTTAAAGGTACTTTAAAAAAATCTTACAAAAATACTGAATTCCACCTCTGAGAAGTAAGTTTGTAGCATCTGCAGTAAAATTTTACCTTTCTCTACCCTAATCTCCTCACTGGATATTGATTTATTTAATGTTATCACTATACAGGTATAGTGGCAAAAAATGCCCTTAAGTGCTTCATAAGAGTGTTGACATTGATTTGACAATTTTATGTGTCAGGGGGAATGCAAATGAATTAATCTTTGTTACTTCATAATCCTACAAATGAGGAACCTAAACAGTAAATGTCTTCCTGAGCAATATATGGCTAGTGAATGGCCTTGTAGGACCCTGAATAGAATTAATCTAAACCTAAGTCATACCAGATATATGAGCACTAGGCAGCACCAGAGAGACTTAATACATTTCAATAGTATGTTAGCCATGTTATTTTATCTAGCAGGTTTTCTCCTTTTATTTAACAATTTCATGATTAGATTGTGTACTGTTTTCCTGATACTGGCTTCAGTAATGTAGACCCAAGGCAGTAAAGATTTGCTTCACTGAAACTGAAGCCTGAAATGGTAGCCTGGTGGGAATTATTGAATCCAGAAAGGGCTTCAACGGACTTTAGATTCAGCTATTTTGATTTAGAAACTTTTAAACAGCACATTTCCAAGTCTATGAATATTAGTGGGTTTAGAATCTGAAACTGATAGAGCACCTTCTTTTTTTTTCCCCCTGCTTCATGTACAGTAGTTCTAAAGACAAGGCTCACCAGCTGCTAGTAAGCTCACTTTTGCTAAGAAATAAGCAGTTCTATCTTCATTCTGCTTTTGAATTTTGACTTTTCCAAGCAAGTGGAATGTTGAACAAAACTTTGAAATATATTCATAGGTAAGAACCCATTCTATATAAATTTTTGTAGCTGCCTTGAAGTGTATCATTACTCAAAACAGTATATGTCACTATAGGTAGATTGTGAAGAGTATTTTCAAATGGTATGTTCCCATCACTTACTTGAAGCATTAGAAATTAGAAGTACAATAAATCTTTGGATTGCAAGACCATTGTTCTGTGTCCAAAATATTTCTAATATATTTTAACTTGATAAATGAATAATATTTTGCAATATGGGTTGTACATGATCACATGATCACTTCTTGTTTCTCACTTTCTCTCATTGCAGGACTATGGGTGATCATATCCCAGTAGCAAGAGATCATAGAGGAAACCTCATTTTCACAGAAGGAGGAGAAAAAGATGGCAGAATCCTTCACTCAAATTAGATTCAGTGGAAAACAGTGCAAGATTTTGTAGAAAATATCACCTAAATATGGCAGTTGCAGTGTGAATGTTTACTCTATTTAATGATAATGCAATGTCACACTTCCATGAAATCTTCAGAAGGCAAAAGCAAATGTCTTTGGATAGGGTTCTTAGTCCAGTAGTCCAAAAAGAGAAAGATTCCACTGATTAAATAATAATTCTGTAAGTGGCAATGAAATTCTTCCTGCACAATAGCCCTCCTCTCTTTTGTCTTTCTTACACCAGTTATGAAGATTTTCAAAGGTAAGTGCAGGTTAATTTGCTTTCCTTTATTTATTAAATTATCTTCATTTTTATTATATTCCAGTATTATAATCATTTTTATGTGGCTAATTTGCGGTTGTGAAATAAATCATCTGAGTTTCCATTATTTCCTATGGGGAAATTTATTTTGTTGAATAAACACTTCAGATTTCAGAATATTTCCAGAAAGAACTATGCTCACAAAACAAGGTTTTACTGCACTTAGAATCTCCACACATTCATTATTATTATTATTATTATTATTATTATTATTATTATTATTATTATTAATTTTTGAGACAGGGTCTTGCTTTGTAGTTCAGGCTGGCCCTGAGTTCACTATGTAACCCAGGCAAGCCTGGAACTCAGCAATCCTCCTGCCCCTGCCTCCAGAGTGCTGGGATGACAGGTGTGAGCCACCACGCCCAGCACTGTGGTATGTGGTATTGATTGTTGGTGGGTGTGAGTCACCACGCCCAGCATTGTATGTGGTTACTGGGATCGAACTCATGACCTTGTGCTTGTGAGGCAGATGCTGGAACCACTGAGCTAAATCTCCAGCCCTGAGAAGTATGTGTTTTTCTCCACTATTTACCATTTACTCTCCCCTTGAGAAACCAGTAAGGTGATCTCTAAGGTTAATCACTATTTTGCTTTTTGCAAATTCATGACTTTTGTCAATTCATGTATTATGCCAATTGCCAGCCCCTAAATTTGAATTTACATGATGAAAATATATTGCATTAATCCATATATCTTACCTACTATTTTAACTTTAGTTTTATAGCATTACACATAATTATATATACAGTTTACTTTATTCACCCTCATTGCTGTGTAATTTTGAAGTGTATGGCTATATTTATTGAGCCGTTTTGTTTTAGATGAATTTTGCTTTAGTTTTATTACTTTACTATTATGAATAATGCCTCCAGGATTACATATGTATACATGCATATACATATGTTTTATGTATATGCAAATACACATATGTATGCATATGAAAAATAATTTTTCTAAGTTAAATAATTATCATCTTTCCTAAGAAATTACTTTCATATTATATATATGGTCAGTTAGCCTCTTTAGGATTCATTACAATTTTCCTGACTGAACATTTTCACCAATTAAATACATATTTTTATTTTTTTACTTCCCTTTGTTCATAAATACTTTATCATACAATTTTAAAATTTGATAGTAAAAAAGAAAATAAAGTTTATGTATTTAGGAGGTAGGGGATTGTGGGAGTCAGGAAAATGGGAAAAATGATAATTAAGTCATGTCATGTACTCGCAGAAATTCTCAAAGTCAATTGTGATCATAATGCATATATAAAATGTACCAGTAAAATCAATTTTAAAAATATTTAAATTTATCTATAACTTAGAATTTGCTTCAGGAAAGATTTGGTAGTATGAGAAGATCCTTTCATGTTTGTCTAAAAATATTCTTTACCATTATAGGTGAAATATAGTTTCACTCTACACAGAATCTTATTGTTGAAATAATTTTTGTCAGTGTACTTAAGAAAGATCCTATGTCAGTTTTTATTTGTTTTTTTTTTATTTTCATGTTTGTACTTCATCTCATGTTGCCTGTTCATCTATGACCTATTCTTGTTTCTGTCCTTTTTGAAGAAAGTCTTTTTTATTTTATATATATATATTTTTTTTTAATTAAGGTACATGCAATGTACTTTCTTTTACTCTACACTGACAAAATTATTAAGCTTTTTGATCTTGAATTTGTTAATACAATTTCTGAAAATGTCTTCATTATGTTGAAATAATTCCTTCTATCCAATCTGTATCATCTCACCCAAGTTTCAAGAATTCACATATGAAATGGGCTAGGGATACAGCTCAGTGTTCCTGCATCTGACTGCTGAACACAAAGTCCTGAGTTCAATCCTCAGCACCACCAAAAATATTTTTAAAAAATTCATACACTAGAACTTATTAGCCCACCAATCATGTTTCCCCATCATTGTTTTATTAAATGTGTGTTGCCGTTCTCATGTATCTCATCTGCATTCTGAACAATTTCATTGCACTAGGGTTCTCACACATTTTCTCATCCATTGGTTCTTGCATTCATTGTGTGTCAATTGTAAGCATCTTTTAAAACTTTCTCTGAAAAATTTTTTTAATTGAATTCAAGATTGGGCTATCACAAACTAGCTGTTATGAACATGGGTGCACATATGTCTTTATGAAATGATTCTTTTAATTCCTTTAAATATATTCCTAGCAGGGAACATATTCAAAGTGGTATAGTAGGGTCAGATGGAACCTCTAATACTAGTTTCTGAGGAATCTCCACACCAATAGCATTGTGGAGATCGATACGGAGATTTCTCTGAAGTTTTAATGCTGATCATTTTGTAGAACCTTTTTTTTTCAATAATACTCCAATTCTTATTTATGTTTTCAAAAGTCTTACAAGTTGATTTAATTTTTAATCATTTTTTCTTTGTGATGTTGACACCATGTTTAGTAGTCTGAATTTACAGTTAGTTAATCTAATATTTCTGTCCCATTGTTTATTTATGTGTTTTGTGACCTTTGAGTAGGTGTTTTTCGTTTCCTTTGCAGTTTCTCTGGATTGATTCCGAGTTTCTTCAGAGAAGTTTTGCAGTAGCATAATAATCACTTGTGTGCCATTTTCAGTTCAAATCCAGGCTTGAAACTCTTTCCATTTCAGATTTGGTGTGAATTCACCAGGCAAACTCACAAGTTGTTTGTCTGCTGTGTTCTGGAGAGATAAGCCACTCATCTATTTGCTGCCATGCAGGGCCTGAGGTGAGCTGGAAGGATTCTGACACTCAGGGCCTCCTCCAAAGAGCAGGACTCTGCCTCTCCTTCTGGCCCTGACAAATGGGTGCTGAGTGCTCACTCTAGTGCTCTGCTGTGCAACTGAGAATGCCTTTGGCTTTATCTTCTGTTCATTATATTGCTATACAAATAGGAAAACAGCCATTCAGAATTTTCAGTTATAGATGGAAACTTCTCTAATCAATACTTTTTCCTTCAAGTTTAGTGTTGTCTGGGTCGAATCTTCTTTTTATGATGTTACCTTTTATTTATTTATTTATTTATTTTTTTTTGAGACAGGGTCTTGCTTCGTAGTTCAGGCTGGCTCTGTGCTCACTATGGAGCCCAGGCAAGCCTCAAACTCAGCAATCCTCCTGCCTCTGCCTCCCGAGTGCTGGGATTACAGGCATGAGCCACCACACCCGGCACTTGAGTTACCATTTTTTAAAGAATATTTTAGTTGGAATTGTCTTTTATGCAATCTAATATTTTGTATTTACAGCAGTGAAAATAATGTTTATCTCTTTGGAAATTGTTTGACAACCATGTATTTAAAGCCATTCTTAAGGATTTGAAGACAAATTTTATAAATATTTGTCACAGGATTAGAGAAAATGTGATTTCCATACAGTAAAAGAAGCAGCATAGTGAACACTTTATCATTATCCACAATGATCTAGTAGAGTCTGAATAATACGAAGTTTTGACATTTCTCTCATATTAATTGAGTGAATATGTACAGCCAGTGTTCTCTATAACTAATTAAAATAATTCCTTTATCTGTGCCCTAAAAAGAGTGTGCAAATTCATTTTTTAAAAAATGCACATGCTAACCAAAATATTCCCTAGGGAAAAAGTGTAGAAGGTTTATGCATAAGCCTGGACCAATTCCAGATACCCTAAATATTTGGAGGTTTTACGTTACCTCTTCATGTCTGCTTTCACACCCCTCAATAAAACTCTCCTTGCTGAGTTGCTCAAATGAATAATGAAGTTTCAAAAGTCAATAATTTTCTTCATTATTTGTTTCAGTATCATTTGCCAATAACAAACTAGTGTTCTAATGATACAACTAAATCTTACTCTACACTGTAAGACTTGAGTTACGAATATGTTGATATTTAAGAAGCTAATATCTCAGACATGAGAAAGCTAGCAACTATGGTTATCTAATTAAAAAAGAAGCCTTCTGTAAAAACTTTGGTCTATTCTTCAAGGTCACCATAGAGACTGAATATTTTCAGGCTTCATGGGGACAAGCAACTACTAATATATCTTGAACATTTACTAAATCATAAAATATTAGTATTTGCAGTCTGTTTCATAGTTTGTCCAAAATCAAAGTATATGAACGCTTTTACTTAGAGTTATTTCTTTTGTGTGTATGTTCTCCTGCATGTGTTCTTACTGTGCTTGGAAAGGAATCTTCTATTTTCTTTTATTTTTCCTTCTTTAGAGAGACAACCATGATTTAAAAACCATTTAAAGGTTCTTTCACCTACTACCTTAGGCACTTATCTTAGAAAAACTTTTAGTCTCCAGATTATAAACCTAGTTCCAATGAAGAATCAAGAAGACTTATCCTATGTCTTTTTTCAGTAGCACAAAGAACAGGTGCAAAACCTATGTTTCTGACTGTTTGGTGCCTTGTTATTATTTTTATGAATAGTCAGTATATCAGGAACTCTACAGGGATCTGAGCTTTTCCTTGTGCCCAATCAAAGGATTAGTGTGATTCAGGCAGAGATTGAATCTGTGTGGAAAATTGTTCATGCTGTGTTCTATTAGAAGGTGCTGCTGAGTGAGATTTGTTACTAATCACAAGGCAAAATTACAGTGTTTAGAAATGAGAAACTCATAAACAAAATAATAAAAGCTACTTTAATTATTAAATGACAGTGTTATGAATTATATGTCATTTGTCAATGCCATAATAAAATAGACAAAAAAGAAAGAAATTCATATGGTCTATTCAATGTAATTGTATTTCACATATTATATAATTTTTTTGATTTTAAAAATGTGACTAATTATCAAACTAATTCCCTTAAGCCACTACTATCTATATTTTAATACAGGATGCACCATTTTTAAACCTATATTCTATACTAATGGAAAAACACTGAAAATTCTGAAAGAGCTTCTTTGTCCAATTCATGTTATCAGTGCCTAATGATACTAAGTGATAAATTGCTCCAATTTTAATAGAACAATCAAAGCCTAGTGTTTCCATTATCCTACCCTGCACACATCCCGTCTATGTTATTGTTGTGCTCATTAGCCAAAATTATTTATAAAGACTTTGTAAGTTGTAAGTCAGACAGACCAGGTGAGCCTTCCTTATTATTTCAAAACTAAACATGTTTGATAATTTTTCAGGTTTACAGAAAGTATCAAAATGTCAATATTTTGTTAAGAGAATGATGATGTTCTGTAAAATTGGTTGGAAACATAATGTCTTCATTCCTGATATTTTTGAGAACTCACCAATTACTAGCTCTTGTATATAAATGTTCATGGTTAAATTGTTTTACTTAAAATCTCCATCTATCTATGTAACTCTCCAGCATCTATCTATATATCTAATCTGTAATCTATTACTTTTGAACTTTGAAAATAAATTTTCCAGGTTTTCAGGAGGTAAAGTGTAATTATTATCATAAGATGAACTAATGGTGTTTAGTATGCTTTCTATGGCATATGGAAAAGGTCATTAGGAACATAGTTTATGTTCAAAGCAATCATTTTCCTCTTAATATTTTAATGAGAATGTATTGAATATTCACTGCATGCCAGACTAATGCCACTGAACGGGAAGAAAATGCTCAACATTTTTGCAAAGGTATAGTCTGAAGAACTGTCCCTTTGCATTACAACTTAGTGATCTATTGTCTGAGAGAAAATAATCTTATTATGAAAAGATTTGGAATTATAGTATTAGAAAAGTGGGAGATAAATGTAGTACATTGTCTTGAGGATACTCTTGGATGGATACAAAGTGGAGATCATCAGAAGACAGCTGTTTATACTCTCGAATTCCCTTACAACTTTATATTTCATTGCCAATCTAAAGAATCATCTTTGGTGGGGAGAGCATTGCAGCACTCTTGCTCAGTGCTGACACAGACTACAAGCAGATGATTTTCCCTTTTGCATTTCTAAATCTTTTGAGAATGATGGGTGTGAGGTGGGAATTTAGCTCAATGGTTCCAGCAACTGCCTCCCAAGTGCCAAGTCCTGAGATCAATCCCTGATTTAAAGAAAAAAAAAAAGACAAACAACAACAACAAAAAATAATGGGTAATATTTGCATGCCCTCTTCAAAGTTGTTAGGGAAAATACACAAAAAAATAAAAAAATAAATAAATAAAGGGACTGAAGAAATTAACTAATAATAATATGTAATGGTAGAGGAAAAAAAACTAGAGTACTATTATACACTATTTAACATGTCTAATGTACATTTTTGAGGTGTATTGATTTCCTCAGGCACAAAGTAGTATTAGTGTTATTGACTCATCAAATAATTTTTTACACAGGGAGGAAAAAGCTCACTACAAGCTAAAGAACTTATGCTTAAGAAGATACTTAGAAGAAATAGTCTTTTAAATTAAAAAAAAACAACTATGTCAAAAAATCTGAATGCAAGCCAGGTGTGGTGGCTCATGCCTATAATCCCAGCACTCGGGAGGCAGAGACAGGATTGCTGAGTTCGAGGCTTGCCTGGGCTACACAATGAGCTCAGGGCCAGCCTGAACTACAAAGCAAGACCCTGTCTCAAAAAAAAAAAAAAATCTAAATGCAGAAAGGAGGAAATTTGATATGACTTGAAATTTTGTATGAATTAAAACAACCTAGTTTTTGAACATTGAAACTTGAGAAAATATCTAAAAGTTAAACACTGACAATATGTAGATTCATTGAGGCTGGTCCTTAGCTTATTATGTAGTCCAGGCAAGCCTCAAACTCAGCAATCATCCTGTCTCCACCTCCTGAATGCTGGGATGACAGGCGTGAGCCACCACGTCGAGCACTGTGATATGTGGTACTGATTGCTGGTAGGTGTGAGTCACCACGCCCAGCATTGTATTTGGTTATCAGGATTGAACTCAGGACATTGCACTTGCAAGGCAGGTGCAGGAACCATTGAGCTAAATCTCTAGCCCATCACTGGCTTTTAATAGACTACAATAAAATATTTTAAGTTATTTTATTTGTTTCAAATATTAGAAGTTTATTTTGCAATGTTGTCACTTATACATAAAAATGATTTCAGTGGATGTAGGGATTGTTTTATGACTTTACATAGGATTAACTGTTAATAAACACGTTGTCACTATTTTATCTTTTGAGTAATCTTTAATGAAATCTATGAAAATTGGTTCTCAAATCGTTATTTTAAATACAATTTTGAATACATATTCTTTACTTTTCTTAACTGATACCAAAAGCCACTAGAATCTTAAAGCTCTTTAGTGTATTTTATATTTACACAAATACAGTATATGTGCTTGTGTGTGAACATATGTCTGTGGATAAGAAGACTTTTCCTATGAATCTCCTTTATAAAACATCTGTGGGGTTCTCTTTATAACCTCTGAATAACAGTTGATAGAGTGATATTTTAAGAGCTTAAGGCATCTACAATATTGATAACTATAACAAACAAGGAGAAGTCCTTTCTGTTTTGTTATATGGGAATGTATATTGTGAAGTATCCAATACATAATGGTTACAACTTTCCTTATTGAGGCAATAGAATTTTTAGGGTCATGGTAATAGTAACTAAGAAAGAAAGTATTCTAATTCAGACAATCTGGCTCTAGAAGAGATATTCTATTTCTTTCCTTTTTACTTGAAATCAGACCTGTTATTAGCATTATATACTAATCTGAATATATTTAAAAGTCACAGTGGCATAAGTATAAACATTTCCTAACTCCTGTGAGAACATCACAATCCAATAATAAATCCAAGCTATTCCGTTCCCAGTGCAGAGGACTAAGTTCTGCTGACTGGCCCACTCCACCCCAGAGCCTTACAGAGAGGACTCCAGTACTCCTGGGCAACATCCCCACAGTGGAGGATTGAGGCCTGCTGGCTGGCCCCCACCCCACCCCAGAGCTGGGTTGTGAGGACCCAGGTCCAAGAGGAGCCAGAGCCATTTCTTGCATCCCTCATACTGGAGCCATGCCTAGAGACTAGGCAAGATTAAAAAAAAAATAAAGGAATCTAGCTTCTATTTTACCATCTATTCCTAGAGCCATCTATTCACCACTTGTTCCCACACCATCTCCTATCTTCCTGTCAGAGGCAATATGCAGAAGTAAAAAGCTCTTAGGCTGCCCTATTTCTCCTGTACTATTATAAGAAGGTGTGCAACGTCTCCAACAGTCTTATAGCAAAAAGTTGGTACTGTTTTATATATGCCTTTTATCCTCTATTAACCACTGGCATATATGAGGTCCTCGAGTCTAGGTGATCTTCATAAATCTGCTAACCCTATTTTACTCTCCTCCGGTCTCCCTACTTCACTGATTCCCCAGTGACTTCTTATCCCCAAAGGGTTCGGGGCGTACATTTATAATCTACATGCTGTATACACATTGCTGATTAATTCTAAATTTTGGCACAGGGACATAGAGGTAACTCATGAGTTCAAAGTCTTCAGAATTGAAATTATCAAAAATTTTCATTTTATTTACTGTGTATAATGCTGATATTGGCACTTACTACATTATGGTAACAAAGATGATGTGATTTTTCTGCTCAAATTCCTCCCATGATGTGTTAGAACTGAGAACTCTCAAGGGTCGTTACAGATTAAAGGAGGACACCTCAGAAAGATACCACGTACAAAGGGCCCCAGATGATAGAAAGACAGAGACCTGAAACAAACATTGCCCTGTCATCAGGCAAAGAATCAAACAAATAGCATTAGTAACAATAAAATAGTAGAAATGAGAAAATATTAAAAAAAAATCAGACACAAAGATCACCACCACAGAGAAATTCAGAGAAAAGGGAAATAGGGCAAAGTGAAATTCAAACACCAGGACTATTGGACATGGTAAGTAAAACAGATCTAGTAAAATGAAAAGCAGAACTCATCTCCGTGATCAAAACAGAGATACTGTCCATAGTGAAAGATAGCATTAAACAAGAGATCAGCAAGAAGATAGAATCCAAGATAGTGGAAGCAATGGAACCTTATAAACAGCTTCAAGCAGAGCTCCAGGGAATGATGAAGGAGAACAAAAGCTTGCAAAGTAGGATGAATGAAGCAGAGAACTGAATCTCAGACCTAGAGGACAGCATAGCAACCAACAAGCAGGAAAGGTATAATCTATGGATAAGAGCAAGGGACTATGAAAAATCAATTCAACAGCTTCTAGATGACTCAAAGAAAAATAATATAAGACTGATTGGAATCACTGAGGAAGCAGGAAACAGTGAAAAAGACATTAAAAAGCTATTGTTAGAGAAAACAACAGAAAACTTCACAGGAAAAGAAATGGACACACAGAAAAATGAGGCCTATAAGACACCAAAACGCTGTGACATAAAAATACATACACCTAGACATATAATTATCAAGGTTCCAGATACACAACAAGAATGAAATACTGAAAGTAGTGAGAAAAAGGAAGAAAATCACCTACAAGAGGAAGCCCATTAGGATCACAGCAGAATTCTCAACATGAACACTCAATGCAAGGAGAGCCTGGAGGGAAGTATGTCAAGCATTGCAGGAAAACAACCTCCAACCTAGACTGTTGTATCCTGCAAAACTATCTTTCAGAATAGACAGAGAAATAAGATACTTCCATTATAAAGAACAACTGAAAAACTTCACAAATATGAAACGTGCACTCCAAAACATTCTAACGAACATCTTGGAAAAAAACCCAGAAAATTCCATAGCCATGAGACCGAGCAAAGTGAAGTCATTGGGGCAAAGAAGAAACTAAATAGAAAAGGGCAAAAGCAAGAAAGAAAGAAAAAAAAAAAAAACAGGGAAACATGGCAGCTCTGAATATGTCCATACCAGTTATAACCATTAATGTCAATGGACTTAATGGGCCAACTAAAAGACACAGACCAGCAGATTGGATCAAGAAGCAAGATCCTACAGTCTGTTGCATACAGGAAACACACCTAATTCAGAAGGAAACATATAAACTGAAAATAAAATGTTGGAAAAACAATCCCCCATGCCACAGGAAACTTTAAAAAAGCAGGAGTGGCTATCTTGTTTGCAGATAAAATAGTTTTCAAATGAAAACTGTTTAAAAGAGATAAAGAAGGTCACTATATTCTTGTACAGGGCATTATCCAAGAGAAACAAATAACAATCATAAATATTTATGCACCAAACTCTAATGCACCCAACTATATAAAACAAACATTACTGGACATGAAAAGCCAGTTAACCATGAATACATTAGTAGTAGGGGATTTTCATACTCCACTGGCACAAACTGACAGATCAACAGGACAAAAAATCAATAAGGAAATACTTATTACACCCAACTATATAAAACAAACAATACTGGACATGACAAGCCAGTTAACCACAAATACAATAGTGGTAGGGGATTTTCATACTCCACTGGCACAAATTGACAGATCAACAGGACAAAAAATCCATAAAGAAATACTTGTCCAAATCAAACTTTTCAGCAAATGGACTTATTAGATGCCTACAGAATTTCTCACACTTCAAAGTGAGAATATACCTTCTTCTCAGCTGCTCATGGATCATTCTCCAAAAGAGATCACATTCTAGTCCATAGAACATGTTTAAGTAAATGCAAAGGAATCAAAGTTATTCCCTGCATACTCTCAGACCATAGTGCCTTGAAACTGGAGCTGAATAGCAGAAAAAATTCCAAGATCCTCACAAACACATGGAAATTGAACAACACTCTGTTCACCAACCAATGGGCCACAAAGTAAATTAAAGAAGAAATTAAACAGTTTCTACAACTAAATGACAACCCCAGCACAACATATAGAAATTTATGGGACACAATGAAATCAGTTCTATGAGGGAAATTCATAGCAGTGAATGCCTACACTCAGAAAATAGAGCAAACTGAAATAAAGAATCTAATGATGAACCTCAGACAATTAGATAAAGAGGAGCAAAAGAAACACAAAACACATAGTAGAGAAGAAATTATAAGGACAAGAGCAGAAATTAATGCAATGGAGACAAAGAAAACAATACAAAGAATCAGTGAATCAAAGGGTTGGTTCTTTGAAGGGATAAATAAAATCAACAGACTCTTAGGCTATCTTACCAAACAAAGGAAGGAAAAGGCTGAAACCCACACTATAAGGAATGAAAATGGGGAAATCAGCACAGATCCAGAAGTCCAAATGATAATAAACATGTACTTTGAAAATCTGTACTCTAAAAAGATGGAAAATCTAGAACAAATGGATAGATTCTTTAATACATACAAACTTCAATAACTGAACAAAGGATATAAAAATGTTAAACAACCCGATATTAATCTGGGAAATTGAAAATGTAATAAAAAACCTACCATCAAGCTTTGCGCAGTGGCAGTATTGTAGCTAATGAGGTTTATCCAAGGCGCGATTATTGCTAATTGGAAAAACCTACCAACAAAGAAAAGCTCTGGTCCTGATGGCTTCACTGCTGAATTCTACAAAACTTTTAAAGAAGAGTTAATGCCAGTACTTTTCAATCTTTTAAATGAAATCAAGAAGGAAGCAGTACTCCCCAAATCATTCCTTGAAGCAACCATTACCTTGATTCCAAAGGCAGGGAAAGATCCCACCAAAAAACAAAACTACAGGCCAATCTCTCTAATGAACATTAACTCAAAAATCATCAATAAAATGCTGGCAAACAGAATACAGAGAGTCATCGAGAAAATCATACACCCTGCTCAAGTCATATTTATCCCAGGGATGCAAGGCTGTTTAAACATACATAAATCCATCAATGTAGTACACTATATTAACAGACTCAAGGACAAAAACCATATGATTATCTCAATAGACACAGAAAAAGCATTAGACAAAATCCAACACCCATTTATGACAAAACCCTAAAGAGAATCAGAATCGATGGACTTTGTCTCAATTTAATATAAGCTATTTATGAGAAACCAACAGCCAGCATCATACTTAATGAGCAAAAACTGAAACCTTTTACACCAAGATCAGGAACAAGACAAGGATGCCCGTTGTTACCACTCTTGTTCAACATAGTGCTGGAAATATTAGCCATAGCAATCAGGCAGGACAAAAATATAAAAGGAATAAAGATAGGAAGGGAAGAAGTTTTAAACTGTCATTATGTGCTGATGATATGGTACTCTATCTAGAGGATCCTAAACACTCAACCAAAAGACTGCAAGACTTAATTAACAAATATAGTAGTGTTTCTGGATACAAGGTTAATGTTCAAAAATCAACAGCCTTTGTCTATACAAACAATAGACTCCCTGAAAGAAAAATTGGGGAGTCAATCCCTTTCACAGTTGCACCCAGAAAAATGAAATATCTAGGAATCAACCTAACAAAGGAAGCGAAAGTCCTCTACTCTGAAAACTACAGGACTCTGAAAAATGAGATAGAAAAGGAGATCAGCAAGTGTAAAGATATCCCTTGTTCCTGGGTAGGGAGAAACAACATCACAAAATGACTATACCCTCATAACTACTATATAGATTCAATGCAATTCCAATTGAAATTCCAACATTATACTTCACAAAGCTAGAGAAAATAATACAAAAATTCAACTGGATCCACAAGAAACAATCCCCAATTTAAAACTCTACTATAAAGACACTGTGATAAAAACTGCATGGTACTGGCAAAGTAACAGACCTGAGGACCAGTGGAATAGGTTAGAAGATCCAGAAACTACCCTGGATACACTAAGCCACCTTATCTTTGACAAAGGAGCCAAACATCCCCAATGGAGGAAAGACAGCCTCTTTAACAAATGGTGCTGGAAAAACTGGGCTTTGACCTGCCAAAAACTAATGCTAGACCTATCTCTTTAACCATACACAAAACTAAATTCACAGTGGATTCGAGACTTAAACATTAAAACAGGAACAATAAGCCTTCTGGAAAACAGGTTAGGTAAACCTCTTGGAGACATTGGCTTAAGCAGAGACTATGAATAAAACCTCTATAGCACAAGAACTAGCAGAAAGAATCAACAAATGGGATTCATCCTACTGAAAAGCTTCTGCACAGGAAAAGAAGACATTGGCACTGCCAAAAGACAACCAACAACATCAAAAAAAATCTTTACTACCTGTTTATCAAAGGACTATTATCTACAATACATGAAGAACTCAAAAAGATCAGCCTCCTCAAGTTCAAAGAACAAATTCAAAAATGGGCATCTGAAATGAACAGACACTTCTCAGAGCCAAAGGTCAAAGCAACCAAGAAGCATATGAAGAAATTTTCAACATCACTGCTCATTGGAGAGATGGAGATGAAAACAACACTGAGATTTCATCTTACTCCACAAAGAATTGCTGTGATTAAAAAATCAACTAACAATAAATGCTGGCATGGCTGTGGGGAGAAAGGAACACTTCTCCACTATTGGTGGGATTGCAGACTTATGCAACCATTGTGGAGATCTGTGTGGAGATTTCTCAGAAAACTAGGACTAGGGGTCCCATTTGACCCCGCTATCTCCCTGCTAGGAATATACCCAAAGGAATTTAAAAAGTCACATCGGAAAGACAGATTTACATCCTTGTTCATAGCAGCTCAGTTCATGATAGCTCAGTCTTGGAAACAACCCAAATGCCCATGAACTGGACACTGGATAAAGAAGATGTGTGTTTTTGTTTTTAAATTATTTATTTATTTATTTATTTATTTATTTATTTATTTAATATAATGGAGTATTATCGTCTATCTTGGAAACAACCCAAATGTCCATCAACTGGAGAGTGGATAAAGATGTGTTTTTTTTTATGAAATGGAGTATTACTCTGCCATAAAGAATGACAAAATTGATCCATTTAGGTGCAAATGGGGACACCTGGGGATATACTAATAAGTGAAATCAATAGATCACAGATAGATAATTTCTGGATCTTCTCTTTGGCATGAACACCTATAGATGCAAATGAGCTCTAGATAGTAGGACAGCTTTTATAGAGTGGAATATGTCTATAGGAAACTTGGTGTGGGAATGTGATGAGGGGAAGGAATAAATATGATACAGAAAGAAAATAAAAGAGCATGTGTAAAGTGGGAAGGAGGTGTGGGTGGGTAGGGATATGGGTAAAAATGAGAATTAACTTGTGTCATATACTGGTACAAATTCCCCAATGTTATATGTGATTTTGAGATGTATATAAATTGTACCAATAAAGAATTCAATTAAAAAATGTAGTATTTTTTTCTGTCATAAAGAATGACAAGACCCATTCATTAATGTGCAAATGGATACTCCTGGAGGATACACTAATGAATGAAAGAAATACATCACAGATAGGCAAATACCAGATCTTCTCTTTTATATGAGCACCTGTAGATGCAAATGAGCTCTGGAAAGTATGACAGTTTTTGTACAATGGGAAATTTCCATAGGAAATTTGGTGTGGGAACGTAATGAGGGGAAGGGATAAATATGATTCAGAAAGAAAATAAAAGAGCATGTATATATGGGGTGGGGAGGCCTGGGTGGGTAGGGATGCGGGTAAGTATGGGAATTAACTTGTGTCTTATACTAGTACAGATTCCCCAAAGATATATGTGATTGTGAGATGTATATAAATTGCACCAATAAAGAATTCAATTAAAAAAAAGAACCTTCATTCTCATAGTAACTCCTGTTTGGTTATTATGTATTTTTATATATGTATGTCATTTTGAGTTTCAATCTGCCCACATTTTGTAGCATTCATATAATGTATTTAAAAAATCTTCTCTAGTTCCCCCAGTTCTCTTTTCTCTTTCCTCCTTTTCCTCTTCCTTCTTCTGTTGTCTTTTTTCTTTTCTTGTGTGTGTGTGTGTGTGTGTGTGTGTGTGTGTGTGTGTGTGTGTTGGAGATTCTGGCATCAGGGAGTACCTCCTTTCTATTTTCATGAACATTTTGCAAAACATTAACACTTATTCATAATATATTTGTTACATTTTAGTAATCTATCTGAGATAAGCTTTCTTTGTTAAAAATATTTTAACTACAAATGATTATTATTTCCTTAGTAGCCATGTGTTTTTTCTGTTTGTAGTTAGCTTTTTATCTGTGATCTATTGATTTCACTTATTAGTATATCCTCCAGATGTCTCCATTTGCTCCTAAATGGATCGATCTTGTCATTCTTTATGGCAGAGTAATACTCCATTTTGTAAAAAAACCACATCTTCTTTATCCACTCTCCAGTTGATGGACATTTGGGTTGTTTCCAAGCTTTTTGAATGGACTTGATAATAAATGTTTTTAAAGGAACTTATCAGTCGCATCATCCAAATTATCAAATGTACTAACTTAATATATTTCATAACATTTTCCATCATGTAGATATTACTTTACTGTTTTCTAATTTTTAAACTTTTTTATATTTATTTTTCATCTTATTTTTACCTTTATTTTTATCTGTATTTTTTCTTGTGGTCAGAGAATGTATCTTTTGTCTTTATTTTTATCTTTTTTTTTGTTTTGTTTTGTTTTTGTTTTTTGAGACAGGGTCTCGCTTTGTAGTTCAGGCTGGCTCTGAGCTCACTATGTAGCCCAGGCAAGCCTCGAACTCAGCAATCCGCCTGTCTCTGCCTCCCGAGTGCTGGGATTACAGGCGTGAGCCACCACGCCCAGCTATTTTTATCTTTATTAGTACACTGTACATACACACCATGATTACATTCAATATTGGGAATTTGTATTCATATATGACATGGTTTAATTCTCATTTTTTCCCATTCCCTTACCCACAACACAACCCCCCACCCCAAATACATAAGTTTTGTTTTCCTTTTTTATTACCATCACTTTTTTCTTTGCCTCTCATTGCTCACTCCTCCACATTTCCCCTTGAATATTTTCTATTTTATAATATTTATCATACATTCTAGAACTCATCTTCAGTTTCTCATACCAGCGAACAGATAAGGTATTTACACACCTATAACCTATTTATTTCACTTATGAGTATATCCTGAAAGTATGTCCATTTGAATATAAATGACCCAAACTTATCATTCTTTAAGGTAGAATAATACACCATTTTATAGAAAAAGCACATCTTCTTTATCCAGTCTCCAGTTGATGGGCATCCTACAATATTTATTTATTTTCCTTTACTTACTTGGTATTTATTCTTCAATTTTTTTAGTTTCCTAAGGTGGAAAAGTAAGTTTTAAGTTTCATTTTTTAATATGGATATATAGATTGTAAAATTATTTTATGTTCTTGTTTAACAGGATCCTATTTGCACATTCTTTTGATTAAACATGTTTTAAAATATGCATTTTGATTTTTTGTTTGTTAGACCTATATATATATCCTTATAGGTATTATTTCATTTCTTAGTTATTGAGAATTTTTCAAGAAGTATATGCTGATTTTGTTACAATGTAATTTTCTTGTAGCCAGAGAATGTATTTTAATAACTTGAATCATTTTAAATTTCTTGAGAATTGCATGATGAATCAAAATTCTTTTTTGCTTAGTAAATATTCCATGACACTTTAAAAATATGTCCTTTTTTCTAAATGTGTTTTCTAAATGTCATTTGGGTCTTGGTTAACAGTTTTAGTCTATCTTACTACTAACATTTTAATTTTTTTATCAGGTAAGGTATTAAAATCTTTAACTATAACTTTTAGCCTATTTTTCTCCTGTAGGTTTTATTACTTCTTCTCCATATGTATTTCTTTCTCTATTGAATTTATCGGAACAATTTAGGTATACATAATGAACATATTCACAATTGAGAATTTGTACCTGCCCATGATATTGATTCTTATTTTTCCCA
This sequence comes from Thryonomys swinderianus, assembly GCA_004025085.1. Taxonomy (NCBI): domain Eukaryota; kingdom Metazoa; phylum Chordata; class Mammalia; order Rodentia; family Thryonomyidae; genus Thryonomys; species Thryonomys swinderianus. The sequence goes on from PVIC010025689.1 coordinate 19,707, forward strand.
TTCCCCTGTCTTCCCTTCAACACTCACCATGCCTCTATATACATAAGCTGTACTTCAAGTAAACAAGTGTATAAATAATCCAAATGTTAATATATCCATTTTGACATTAAAATTGTTTTACTCTTTAACCATTCATTGTTTAATAATATTATTAATCATGGGGCTGGAGATTTAGCTCAGTGGTTCCGGCACCTGCCTCACAAGTGCAAGGTCCTGAGTTTGATAACTCACATACAATGGTAACCACATACAATGCTGGGCGTGGTGATTCACGCCCACCAGCAATCAACACCACATACCACAGTGCTGGGCATGGTGGCTCACGCCTGTAATCTCTACACTCAGGAGGCAGAGACAGGAGGGTTGCTAAGTTGGAGGCTTGCCTGGGCTACATAGTGAGCTCAGGGCCAGCCTAAACTGCAAAGTGAGACCCTGTCTCAAAAAAATAATAATATTATTAATCAAAATAGATAAAAAGTAGTAAGTCTTGAACAAATTGATAAAATTTAAAAATTGGAAATATTTCCATATTACTTTTGTTTTCCCTTATACCTTTAAAAAGGGTATTATTCAAAATGCAATTAATCTACTCTAGTCCAGCCTAGCAACAATTTAGAACATAGGTTAAAAACAACAGAAGAGATGATTCATAAATGTATTATAGCTGTTTCTTAAATTAAGTGTCTTGCAAATTGTGTGTTTAGAAAAGATTCAAAGTCACTTGGTGGGTTGTAATGGACACCATTCCTGAAAATGTAAGTCTCATTGTTACATTTCAGAAGTAGGCACGTCTGCATTGGAGATTTACCTCAGTGGTTCCATCACCTGCCTAGCAAGTGCAAGGTCCCTGGTTTGATTCCCAGAAACCACATGCAACAATACTGGGTGTGGTGACTCATGTGCACCACCAATCAGTACTACATACCACAATAGTGGATGTGGTGACTCACTCCTGTAATCCCAGCACTTGGGAGGCACAGGCAGGAGGATTGCTGAGTTTGAGGCAAGGACAGCCTGAACTACAAAGCCAAACTGTATCTTAAAAAAAAAAAAGTAGGCATGTCTGAGTGTTTAATTTGAATATAGAATGAGCCTGAAATTAACTCAGTCTCCACAAATACAGCTGTTCTATTATCTGCTTTCCTGATTTCAGAATGAGAGTACCAACAAGTGTTTGCAAAATTTAAGTGAAACTAATGGAGCTATATGAATTAGTTTACACTACGTCAAAATCCACTGATCGGGCCGGAGGGTTAGCTCAGTGGTTCCAGCACCTGCCTTGCAAGCGCAAGGACCTGAGTTCAATCCTCGGTGACCACATATAATGCTGGGCGTGGTGGCTCACGCCTGTCATCCCAGCACTCGGGAGGCAGAGACAGGAGGATTGCTGAGTTCGCGGCGGCTTGCCTGGGCACCATAGTGAGCTCAGGGCCAGCCTGAACTACAAAGCGAGACCCTGTCTCCAAAAAGCCAAAAAAAAAAAAAAATCCACTGATCTGTCAGTCTTTTCTAAGTATCTTTATTATTATAAAGAACTCAAGTAGATAGGAGGCTTAGTTAAAAATTAATTTGATAGCCGGGCGTGGTGGCTCATGCCTGTAATCCCAGCACTTGGGAGGCAGAGACAGGAGGATTGCTGAATTCAAGGCTTGCCTGGGCTACATAGTGAGCTCAGGGCCAGCCTGAACTGCAAAGCGAGACCCTGTCTCAAAAAAAAATAATTTGATATACTCACTATTTCTTTTCCTCTAATGTTCATTCAAAGAGGAGATTTGGTAATTTTCAAAAGAAAAACTGCCACCAATTTCTTAGCCAGCATCAGCTTTTCCGGTGACACCATGGGATGCATCTTCTTAAAACATCTTTATGCCATTCAGGTTTGCAACTCTACGTAGCCTTATCCCACTGTCTATAACTGTCTAATCTTAATTTCTTAGTCTGTGGACACAAACACCATGGAGTTTCCACAGGATACTCCCTCAGCTTATTCTTAGGGGTCTTGGAATGAATACACAATGCGTAATTTTCTTGAGACAGGATGTCACTTTGTTGCTTGATTTGATTCCAGTCTCTTAAATTCCAGTCATCTTCTTCCCTTAGCAGCCTGAGCAGCTGCGAGTACAGGTGCAAACCACCATGCCCAGCTCTGAGTGAGGTCTAGGACCCTAGATTCTAGAATTCTATAGCTTGCAGAAATCTTGTAATCTTACCTGTTTCTATGGGAAGTGGAGCTCTTGATAGGACCTAGGATCATCCTACCCACCATCGTTCTGAGCACGACTCACCCCACTTTGTACTTTCTTCTATTAGATGCCATCTACTTTGAAGTGATTTGTTTCATTGTATTGTTTTATAAATATATGTGTCTTTAATTTACAGCAACTTTCTAGCATATTTGGAAAGGAGTGTTTAAATGAATATTAGCTGGAACTAGAATGCAAAAATGAGGGCATAACTAGTGTAAATAAACTTTTAATGGAGAAATTACTATGGAAATCTCTGTGCTCAGTTTCCTCCCATTGATGATCTAACTACATGGGGATCAGGATGGCTGAGCTCTTTCATTTCTGCCATTCTTTAAGAAATTCACAAATGGGGTCCTAACATCTTCACAGAAGCCCAGCTGAGCCAGCTTCCTGTCTGAAGTAATGATCTCACCTCTAGAAGATGGAGTGGGTTTTTGAAATTAGTGAAGATGGCTTTGATATATCCCCCTGCCTGCCATGAAAGCTTCTCCTTCATCTGGCTTGTGTTCTTCCCGCCAGCCTCTGACTGATTTCTTGTCATCCCAATGTGGTCTTTGTCATTTACCTTTCATGAAGACAATTTCCTGCAGGTGGTAATTCATTGCTTTATCATAATACAATGATATCTTTTGGTATCTTTTATTTTCTTCAGTCAAGCTGAGGTATTATTTGCAGGGATAATAAAAAACATTTTCCTTTAGATAACATTTTAGACATGACACTTCCTTAAACTTCCCTAAGTCCTTTTGATAGTTTGCAAATGTTACTTTTTAGCTTGAAAAAAACTGGGAGATTAGGACTTTGCAAGTTACACAAATTACATTTCAGAAAATTATCAAAGATTTTAATAATATCCTGGAATCAAATTCCAACAGTTCTCTTTTCTACTAAATCAATTTGGACATATTATTTATTTATTTTTAAAATTTATTCATTCTTTTGTTTGTTTATTTATTGGATACAAGGTCTTGCTTTGCAGGTCAGGCTAGCTTTGAGCTCACTTTGTAACCCAGGCAAGCCTCGAAGTTAGCGATCCTCCCACCTCTGCCTCCCAACTGCTGGGATTACAGGCTTTTGCCTCCATGCCTGGCATTGTGGTGTGTGGTACTGAGTGGTGGTGGGTGTGAGTCACCATTCCCAGTATTGTTGTATGTGCTTACCGGGATCAAACCAGAGATCTTGCACTTGCTAGACAGGTGCCAGAACCACTGAGCTAAATCTCCAGCCCTTAGACAGATTTTTACAGGAAACTGACTATTCGTAGACAACAGAAGATATTCAATATGTACGCACTTTTCTACTCATTCACTAATAGCAAGCATTTTTAACTTCACTTACCTACTGCTTCTAACAAAAGCTTGGCTCTAAGACACTAGTTTTCATACCAACTTATTTAGAAGTCAAATTTAGCAAGAATACAGAGGATAACCCATACTTGGCATAACCATTTACAAACATTTCCATATAATTCACACTATCATTTTATATTTTTAAGAAGGAATGAAAACAATGCACGATACTCTCATCTTCATCTAATGCATTTTAACAATATACGACTTATTGGATTTTTCTGATGATTAATTCAGTAATGTGAAATTTGGTGTGGAGTTATCAAACATTTGAAAATATTTTCTAATTTTGTATCACGGTCAATTAGATTATGTTAAAGGAGCCCAAGTACTAATGAAATAACTAGCTTCGCTTTGATGCTTATTAGTTTTGTTTTTTCTGTAATAGTGGTGAGATATTTATTGTTATTCATTATTATTTTTTAAACTGGTTGTTCTTCAAAGGCAACACAATTAGAAAGAAATTTTTTTAGTAGTATGTCTGTACAGTAATGAGTACAGGTACATAACACATTTTCATTTTTTTATCCTTTCCCTTTTCTTACTTTCCCTCTTATTCCATCTCTTGGTTCTCTACCCTTTTGAAAAAGAATCATCTTTTTCCAGTGATCTATATTTTACTTTGTGCTTTATTTACATTTTGGGCTTTTCATATAAGAGAAATGATCTTGTATTTAACCATTGTCTTTAGTCTATTTTACTTAATATTATGGTCTCGAAGTACAACCATTTTTCTACAAATGACTCAAATTCAGCATTCTTTAAGAAAGTAGCATTCTATTATGTATTAATATATTTTCTATCCATTCATCTATTGATAAACAGACAGACCACTTTCAAGATTATCTGTTACATATTGTGCTGCTATGAACATGGGTGTGTTTATATCACTGTAATGTGATGTTTTAAACTTTTTTGGGAAGATATCCAGAATGGAAATAGTGGGCTTTGAATGGCATTTCTAACTTTTGACGTTCTGAGGGATGTCTATACTGATTTCTATAATGGTTTTATTAGTTTACATTCTCATCATTACAAAACTGCTTAATTTTTTTAGGTAGAACTTATAGGACTTGTTATTTTATTTAAATATATTTATTTTCTTTTCCTTAGAGGTCTAATTTTTGTACATGCTGCCATCTTATTTCACATAAAATAAGTGTTGAAGAGTAAATTTTATGCAATGTGCTATACTGTTCTAATAATTAACAATGATATTCAGCAAATAAGAATGTTTTCATTTACTTGTTTCCACTAAGTAAAATTTCTTTATATGAGGGGTGTGTGTGTGTGTGTGTGTGTGTGTGTGTGTGTGTGTGTGAGTTCTCACTATATTACACAGATTGGCTCTTGGGTTCACATGGCGTACTTGTCTCAGCCTCCCAAGTAACTGAGGGTATAGATATGAGGCTCCATGATGTTCTCTAATTAAGTACATTGCTTTCTCCAGTGTTAGTATTTTGTAAAGAATCACCAAATCAAAGCTTCGACTTTCATGGAAAAATTGCTTAATCTAAAAAATGTACCATTAATAATTGAAATATAGTTCAAATCAATATTGTTATTTATCTCTATATGTTTTTCATCATATATTTCTGCTGAATTTATCTATTTTATAATTTCTTACAATTATGATTTACCTTACACACCAGATATCAATTATATAATCACAGCTAACTATCTCCTGATACAATAATGTTTTTGATACATTAGATTTATAATGCAAAAATTTGAGGGCATCAACATAGAAAAAATATAATTTTCAACCTGTTAAATCATCAAGTTCAAGTCCCATGAAACTGAAAAATGAATTCTAATGAACGATGGAGGCTAAGAATGGGAAAAATGTATTGAGAGA
>PVIC010025690.1:0-25105 GCA_004025085.1 Thryonomys swinderianus
TTTTTAATAAAAAGAGATCCCATTTGTTGATTTCTTCTGCTAGATATTGTGCTATAGAGGTTTTGTTCATAATATTTTTGTATCACTTTGGAACTCTGTCTTCCCACCACATGGAGAAAGTCTGAGTAAGATATATATACTATGTACTGTCATGTAAGACCTAGCAGCAAGAGCTAAATTTTTCACTCACATTTCTTTGATAAGAACTAATCTCATGAAAGACTGGGAAATGTAGAGAGCTCTTGACTATTCATAACTCTTTACAGTCTCTCTCACAATGGCCATTTTAACAGCTCTGGAAAGCAATATTTCCAAATATATTGTTTATAACTTACTGTTCTCTTAAAGTCTGATTCTTTGCAAAAACAAAATGTAATCTGTAACACACCACAGTTAAGAAGGATCTAGAATAGTCCTCACTTTAAACACCAAACCTAATTTTATGAGGTTAGAAGACTAAAATTCACTTTTTAATTTTATTTGAAATACTTTGTGAAATGCTAAATATACATTCAAATCTAGTTTAAATCCAGAATTTAGTTTTCCTGATTGAGATATACCCATAAAGTATTGTGTTAAATGATGAACCAATTTCAAAACAATATGTGCCAGAAGACTTGAGCTTTCAGGAAAACTGTGTCCTCCACTAGCTGAGTGGATCTGAGGAACTCCTCTTCCTCTTTCTAGGCTCCACCTCTGCCTCTGAATGTAAACAAGGAAACAACACTAACTGCTGGAAATGTAGGAATATAACTACATGATTTAGAAAACATCTGCCATATTTACTACCTAGTGAATCTTTAATTTAAAATGTGATGGCTTCAATAACATGGATGTTTCTAGAAACTGGGGCACATTAAGAGCTTCCTTGACCTTGCATGTTCTTGCATTTTGAGGGAAAGAGAGCCTCCTGATATGGAAGCCATCAAACCTTGATGGTTCTCATGTGCTCTCAAACATACTTGTGAAAGTAAACCAGATGGGTCATATAGAAATGTGTCTAAAGATTTTAAAAGGAGTTTGATTTTATGTGGGAAGACTATTTACAGTAATTGTGCTATAAGAAAATAGGAAATAGACATCTTAGAATTTGGGCTACTAGACTAAATGGCATCTGATATGATGACATCTAGTGGGTTGAAGTTTCTCCACCAAACCTTAGGCAGTTTGCTCAATAAGATCTATGTTACTGATCTGCCTTTATTTCTCCAATGAGAACTGATGCCAATGTGTGGATCTCTCATATTGTCCAGGACAGCTTCCAGTAGGAAACACTATTGAGGAACTTGGGAAAGAAGTAAGACAGAGGAATTTCTCCTCAGGCATCGCCTGCCTCTGAGCAGAGAGCAGGAGAGCCACAGCTGGTAAGTGCAGACCCAACTAGGCAACCACACACTTCTACTCATGTCTTTGGTTTCATCTTTTCCTTGAAAAGTCCTTAGATTCAGTGCAGATAATCTGAACTGGCGGAGACCTTGGCAACCCAAGGAATTCTAGTTTGTAGTTTACGGATGTACCATAATAAAACCAAGTAAAACTTTGGTGATAGTATAAACTGCCAAAATGTCAGTTGCCACTGATTGACCTTGTGGCTGATAAGCTCATTTGCAGATCAAGTCTTTAGATGGAAAAATAGAGATTGTTTCTTCTGTAAACTAATAAAACTTTTCTTAATGCAATAAATGCCTGAAAGATGCCAGCTTTCTTAAGAAATACAAAGCAAGCATAACAATCCTTTTGTTTGAATCCTGGTATTTTATGAACCATGATGAACAAATAGATTTTTTTTGACATTTCCAGCCCTGAACCTTATGATATAACCCTTTTTAATCCAAGATTTTAAATAAAATTGTCATGTAAGCCCATTAAAAATTAGTGAAACATATTTGAAAAACCATGGCTCATTCTGAAATCAACTGGATTTGGCAAGTATATAGTCAATTACGAACCTATTTTGTAATTTGGAATTGGGCCAAGCCATTAAGAAACCCCACACAAAACAGGCCAGGCTAATAAAGGGAGAGTCCTAAAATGAGAATGAACCCAAAATGAGAAGACCAGCTGCCTCACACCTGGTAGTTAATGAAAAGCAAAAATGAAATGGTAAAGAATAACCAGAGGAACAGTTGAAGCTCAGCGATAAACTGTTGAGATGACGCTTTACAGAAAAAGAAGGAACCCTGCAGAGAAGGAAAGAATTCAAATTCCCAAGCCAATAAATTCTAATTTAAACAATCCAAGTTTACATCAGAGGATTTCAGCACCAATATTTAACTTAGTTTTATAGCAGGAGGCAAAATAAAACATCCAAGTCCTATTTATAAGTATATAGATAGAAATTGACAACCAAAACCTTAAATGATTTTATTGCCATTTCTTATTAATACCTCCAAATTAAAGAAGATCTTCCCTGATAGAAGCTCTCTCGAGCAACTTTATTAATCTCTTGCATCTTTAATTTCCCCTCTAAACTGACTTAGATTGGAAGATGGCTAAAATCTGTTCCAGCTCCACTATTACATGTTCACTAAAACATTTTTTGAAGTCTCAGCATGACTAAATCAAAGAAATGGTGTGTTACTTGAACAATAAGAACAAGACCCTGAGGGGAACCAAAGCTTTTTCTATTTTTTTAATCATTAAATTAACCCATAGGTCCTAAATTTACAGTTCTTTCTTGATTTCCTTATTAGGATGTTATTCCTTGTGCTTAGTGAACAGTATGGCCAACTTCAAGACACTGTACAAAAGTCTAGCAATTTCTAAACATACTCTGCTTTGAAGTGGATTCCTGACAGTACAGCCACAATAACAAAAGAATTTTGCCCTTACTGTATCGCTATAATTACAGTATAAGAAACAGACTTGTTTTGTTTTGTTTTCAGGACCAGTTCTTATATATAAGTGAAGCCACTTATATTGGAGCCACACCCATGTTTTAGCAGCATGATTCCCTGAAGACCTCCTTTCTGACTTCAGCCATCCTTATAAATAGGAATGTGCCTGGGAATACACCTCCCATGCACATAGCGCAGGCTTGCAAAGAAGGAAGAAGCAAGCTTTTCAAAGGCACAATCCCTGTAACAATTACAATACCTAGTACTGAGGAGGAGCTTTAAAAATTCTAGGTGGAAGACTCCAGGGAATTTAGACCCAACAAAACTAAATTTATCACGTAATTGCAGGACTCCGCGGACTCAGCCAATAAATAACTTTCCCCAAAAGCCACTAGGTGCCTTTGTGCTCATATGACAACATCCCAGCTCAGAGGAAGACGTTTGAGAAGAAACTGCTAAGTCTAAATGTTCTAGTTCTAATTTCTAGGGTTCAGAATGGGAGTCTGAAGGGAATCTCAGACTCCTTCGGTTTTTATAATACATATGCAGCCTCATCCATCCTTCAATAACTTATCTTTAAAAATTGCACTATGAAGCTATAGATTTTTTTACTTGTTTAAAACAATTAATTTAAAGACATTTAACAGAACAAATGAAACTGGAAAGGGAGATAAAAGAAAATTACTCTTTTTTAGCTCTGCTAAATTACAGGTACAGTTCTGGATACTTTACATGAAGTATTTCATTGAAGCCACAAGCTGTTAGTTTCCATTTCCAGACAAGATAAACACAGTTTACAGAAGTTGTTTTGCTTATACATGATTACTTAGCTGGAAAATTTACAAAGCAGGGACTAAAATCCAGATCTGTTTTGCTATTTATCTCTTTCAAAGACTTTCACATTTATGTTTGACTCAGATTTAAACAATTAAAAGAGTCAGAGTAAGTCTGTGTTCATTTGATTCACAAAGTATTTGACTTTTCTCCACCAGATCTTACATTCTGCCTCATTGAGGACTAGATAGATACTTCTAAGCAATTTCTATGTATTATTTACCTCACTTTACATTGTGTGTGTGTGTGTGTGTGTGTGTGTGTGTGTGTGTGTGTGTGTGTATACCAGGGATTGAACTCAAGACCCTGTGCTGGCCAGGCAGGCACAGTGCTACTGAGCTACATCCCTGACCCTTTACACTATTTCTTAACAAACAGCACATTCTCCCAAAAGATGTTGATTTCCTAAAACCTTAGTGCCCACAAATGAGATCTTACTTTGGAATAGGATATTTTCGTGTGTTCAAGTTAAGATGAGATCATTAAGGTGGCCCTGATTCCAGTTTGACTGACGCCTTTCTAACAAAGTTGGACAAAGAAACATAATGGACCCAGGGAAAATGATTTTTCCACAAGCCAAGGAACATCGAAGATGTCAGCAAAGCCTAGAAGAAAAACGTGAGAGGTGTGAAATGTCCTCCTCACAACCTCCAGAAACGTGCAGATGCCTTATGATTGGGCTTCTGCCTTCCAGAAATATGAGACAACAATCTTCTGATGTTTCTTCTCTTCAGGAAGACAGCCACCATTCAGTAACACGATGATATGTACAACCATACAAAATAGCTAAAAGTTACACAACTCAGAAAATCAAATAAAAATTCAGAAGATTAAAAAACCCAATATTTAATCAATATATATTTATTCTATTATAATCAATACCACTTCAGAAAATGATATCATCAGATATAACCATGTATTTTAATTACATTAATTTGTCACAGTACAAAACCTTATAATCTAATAAGTAATTTTAATACCTCCTAGAACTCTATACTCCAAGATTTATATACATGATATTGAGAAGCATATTTTTTTATTTTTATTTTATTTTATTTTATTTTTGCTTTTTGAGACAGGGTCTCACTTTGTAGTTCAGGCTGGCCCTGAACTCACTACGGTGCCCAAGCAAGCCTCCACGAACTCAGCAATCCTCCTGTCTCTGCCTCCCGAGTGCTGGGATTACAGGCGTGAGCGAGAAGCATATTTTTAATTCTCAGATGAAACTGATATTATCCAGGAGCTAAAAGACGTGTAGCTAATGAAAATCAGACAACTTTCAGCTGTGTGGAATACAGGTCATGACACTGACAATCAAAGGAATAAAGAGAGAAAACTTCATAAGTAGCTTTTCCAAAACCTTTAGTTTCATATCCATTACCAGTTGGGTTAAAAACACAAAAGGAAAAATTAAAAACATAAGATTGCATTTTAATCAACTCAAGTTCTTAATAAATATTGAAATTCATTTGTGAATTAGTTGGAAAATCACCAGAAAGTTGAGATAATCATGCTCCTATAAATATTGAAATTCATTTGTGAATTAGTTGGAAAATCACCAGAAAGTTGAGATAATCATGCTCCTATACATTATAGGAGATTAGTTGACACCAAGAAAGAAAAAATAGACCATGATAATAGGCTACATATATCCACAGATTTTGTATTTTTCTGTGTCTGTTTCTTGTTAGATACCAACCTTCACTTCTAGCTCCAGCTCATTGGAATGCATTATTCAAGAAACTGTTTAAAAATTAATAAGCATATATTAATTTTTCATTTGTTCAACAAACATTCATTTTAATTCTAGTGGGGCCAGATGCTGTCCTAGGATGCAGTGGTAAATAGAACAGGTATAACTTCTATCCCCATAAAACTGCCTTTGAGCTCATGCTTTTGCTTGTATTTGGTGTAAAAGGAGTGCTTAGAAATGTAATATTTCTTCATGAAGTTTATGGTTTATGATAATAGGCAGATCTATACAAAAAATGTCTTAAAGTGCAAAGCAGTATACTACACAGAACTGAGTCCCACAGTGTTCTTAACAATTACAGCTGAGTTAAGTAAACAAAACTATGTGCCACAGGCACCAATTGCTTCCTTGCCAGAACCCCTTTCCTCTGTGAATTGTCCCAGTCCCTGCTCCACCTCATGGCCATAGCAAAAAGTGACTCTACCTCATGATCAATACGTTATGTAAACTCATTTAAATACAACATCAATTATAGTAGCTAAATATACTGCTATACTTAAAGCACAACTCACATACCAGGTAAGGTTTTGCTGTCTCTTCAAATCTAGAAAAGATGGCCATAATTTCCATCTTTTGTCCTGTGTCTCATAAACACCTTCAAGCTCGATTTCCTGCACCCCTCATTTATTGTTTGCTCATGTCTTTCTGTTATTCCTTCTCTTCTATCATTTTCAAACCAGAAGTACATAGAGTGGCTTCACTTTTATGAGACTTTTACATGTATGGTATAATTCACTGAGAGCTTCAGAAATACAGCCTGGATGCACACCTTAAAGATCCACACACTCACACTGACATCAGTACCTCTGTTCTAAGTCTCAAGCTCAGTTTGCCATGTCCCTCAGCTGTTTTTCCTAAACCTTGTCCCTGTTCTCCCCCACTTGTTAGTTCCTATCATTTCTCACAAACAATTGGCCTTTTTGTTTTATTACCAGAACTTTTGCTAAGTTAGCACCACTTTTCAAGACCGTGAGATCTTCCTTACAATTTCTTGCCTAAGAGGCCTTCTGTTACCTGTTGATGGAGTTTTATTTTTCACCCCCAATAAACAACTAGTCAAGAACTTTGGAAAAAGAAAATAATTATGTTAAGGAGATTTAAATGAGAAAGCAGTATTTGGATGGGTTTCCAAAGATTAGCCCATTTCTTTGGATTCATTCTGATAGCCAGATGAATTGCATTTTTAGTGGAAAATATTGGATAAGAAAATATGAAGTCATGTAATAATACAAGGTAGAGTCAGGAGCCATAAGTGACATTCCAAGCATACCCCAAGAAGAACTCCAGGTCAAGCTGGCAAGGATTATTGTAGAGAATCACAGAGAGGGTCTTGAAACATAGTGAACAGAAGTAAGGACAAGTCATGAATCCCAAAATATTTTTACTGTTTATGAGATAACTAGTCTAGAACTTAAGATACCAACTCAGAATCTGTGCACATAAAAGGTACTTAACATCTGACGGGCACACTGCTAAGAAGTAATGATATATGATAAATGAATGCTCACAATGCTAATATTTTGGGGGAAAAAACCTACAGTAAGTCTTCTTTCCGGGGTACCAGAACAAACCCATCCTCAGCACCTGTAGAACTGTCAAGATACTGAGGTCTTCATTGTCTAGGGCAGTGAGAAGTGCGTTGCAGTGGTCAGAACCTCAGCCCACGTACACGATACCACACAAACTTGTTCACTGAGTCCTTGTGCAACATAAATATTCTGAGCCATTGACAAAATGCTATGGATTCTACTGAGAATCACTGGCAGAACCTGACAGCAGCACATGCATCCATGGGGTGATGGTAAAAACACATGGACCTCAGATAATTTATGATGTATAATCAAATAGATGTTGGTAACTGAGTTCTTGTGGGCGACTAGAATGAGAGTACAGTGGATTCAGAATAAGAAATATTTAGAAGGAAATAACTTCTACAATAATCTATCAAGGAAGAGTAGAGGAAAGCTTCAAGAATTGAAAACAGTTGAATGTGGTCCTCAAGGGAGATATTTTACAGCTAAGATTTGCTGAGAAGTTCTGAATTACAATGATGTGCTTTTTGCTAAATCTCTAAGCTTTCCCTTGTTGATTCTCAGAATACGAACTTCAGACTCCTAGAGTTTGAGAACTGCAATATTTATAGGGGTTGACATTCTGGGCTCAAGGAACTTGGGTGTGGGGGTCTTTCAAAGTGGCAAAAGGGGTGAGATTCAACAAACTTTATAATATTTAGAGGTTTGTGAGCTCAGAAAAGCAAGAGTCTTGAAGAAAGTCTTGATAAGGAAGCAGTTTGAGAGGCAATATTTTACCCACATGAGCAAGTTGCTCCAACTAATTAGTTTTCAGTAATTCCCCAAAACAAAAAAAGTTTTCTTGCCATTTTCTTCCCAAGACATATATTTTCTGTAACAAAAAAACAAAATCATGTTCACTCGGGCTGTTTAGTGGCCTTCTTCACACAGGTGATCTCAATTGTCATTTTTTTTTTTTTTTAGACAGGGTCTCGTTGTGTAATTCAGGCTGGCCCTGAGCTCTCTGCATATCCCAAGCAAGCCTTGAACTCAGCAATCCTCCTGCCTCTGCCTCCTAAGTGCTGGGGTTACAGGCGTGAGCCACAACACCCAGGATGTGTTATGTGGTACTGATTGCTGGTGGGAGTGAGTCACCACGCCCGTACTGTTGCATGTGGTAACTGAGGACTGAGCCAGGTACCTTGTACTTGCTAGGCAGGTAGTGGAACCATTGAGCTAAATCCCTGGCTCCCTTCAGCTTATCTTTATCATGGAAGTATTTTATTTCTCCATCAATTTTGAAAGATAACTTTGGGTGGTACATCAATCTACATTGGAGGTTATATGCTTTTAGGATTTGAAATATTTCATACAAACTTTCCTGTACTTAAAGGTTTGTTTTGAGAAGTCTGCTGTGACTCTTATGGGCTTTCCTTTATAGGTGATTTATTTCTTTTCTCTAACAGCTTCTAATATTTTGTTCTTGTGTGGAATTTCTGGAATCTTGACTTTTGTATGCTCTGCTTTAGTTTTTTTTTTTTTCTGACCATGGCTAATTAGAGTTGGGTCTGCCTCATTTATCTGTATGTAAAATAATATTTTCCATGCTTGGGAAGTTTTCTGCCACTACTTCTGTGAACAGAATTTTTGTCTTTTGAGCTATCTTCTGAGTTTTCATTGTATCCAGTCAATCTTATGTCATTCTTCTTTGTATTATTTATCAGCTTTTGGATGCCTTTTAGTTTAAATAGCAAGGATGTCTTGAAAATAGTACATGAAGCTATATTTATAAAACTATTGAGTTGACATCTTCAGTGCTTTATGTAGCTTGTATTAGACAAAAGTTTATTTAATCAACAGATATAAAAATGAAGATAAAAGAGAACACAAACCTTTATAAAAAATAATATCTCCCTAGGATAGGGGACCTTTTTAGGAAAAAAACTAGATACTTGTCATGCCTTGAAAAGTGAAAGAAAAAACTGTAGTTTCCCTTTGAACATTTTCCTCCTATTTCACATTACCTATTGTACATTCTGGACCTCATTTATACCTTCAGTTTCTCATACTAGAGAAATTATACAGTATTTACACATCTGTGTCCTATTTATTTCACTTTATGAGTATGTCCTCAAGGTACATTCATTTGAATGTAAAACATTCAAATTTATTATTCTTCATGGGTAGATAATACTTCATTTTATTTAAAAAATAACACATCTTTTTTTCCTTTCTCCCCCAGCCTTGCCAGTATTTGTTATTGTTTTATTTCTTGATAGCCATTCTTTCTGGTGTGAGATTAAATCTTAATGTTGTTTTCATCTGTAGCTCTCAAATGATGAGTGATGTTAAACATTTCTTCATATGTTAGGCATTAAATTCTTTTTTTTTTTTTGAGACAGGGTCTCGTTTTGTAGTTCAGATTTCTTTTCTCTTTTGGATGTAGGGAACCAGTGTCTATGAACAAAATCCTGAGGAACAGCTTCCCTAGGCCATCATCATTCTGGTACATGGTGCTCTGGACTTCTGCTTTCAATATCTTGCCCTTTCACAATTTTGAGGTTGCAAAGGGTGGAGTCCTGCTGCCTCTTGAGATGCCCTCAAGCCGTCTTTTCTGTTCTCCAGGTCCTTCAGGATCTCTTCTGCTCTATCTTTGCAGCTCACAGTTTTATTGGTGCTTCCTTTTGGTCCAAATTCAAAACACTTTAAATCATTCTGCTGATCTCTTTCTCTCTTGATTCTTAACATAGATCTAGCCAAAATCCCTGATGGCAGCCATGCCAGGAATTTAACATTAGACTGCCTTAAGATTTTTTCTGCAAGATTTATTAGCCCACAACCCTTAGTCTTAGTCTAAGGCAAAGTTTCTTGGCATTAGTAAAATGCAGAAAAACTTTCTGTTGAGACATAACACACAGTGTCTGGAGCCCAAAAGCCAGTGTGGTCCTTCTTCCCAGCAGAAACCTACTTGGTCTTTACCAGGATCATTTCCATTAGCTTCTAGTCTTCTGAGCTCTGAACAGAATTCCCCACCCAGTACAGCCTAAGGAGTTTCAGCTCTATTTTTTCAGCCATCATCTCCAAACCTGTCCAAACTTTTCCACAAACTAGTTCCAAACACTCCTAAACCTCATGTCAAGTATATTCACAGCAACAACCCCACTTCCTGTTACTAAATTCTACCTCAATTATTTTCTATTATTGCTGAGACAAAATGCACAATACACCAAAGGAAAAGTGTATTTAGCCCACAGTTTGTAGAGATTTCAATCCACAACTGGCTCATTACAAGGCAAAGTAGTATCATAAAGGAGAAACAGTTCATGGGCATAAGGTAGCAAAGCAACAAGGGAAGATCATAATTTTTTCTACCCGTATATTTTATTGAGCCTATTTAGGGTGGATAGTATTCATACTCTTAATCCTAGTGCCCTGGATCCTAGCATTGAACTATGAGTTGATCTCAATACTACATACTTTAAATCCTTAGAAAAAGCTTTACCTATGACTGCATGAGGCTTTGGACACAAGCCATAATAGCAC
Source organism: Thryonomys swinderianus (assembly GCA_004025085.1). NCBI lineage: Eukaryota > Metazoa > Chordata > Mammalia > Rodentia > Thryonomyidae > Thryonomys > Thryonomys swinderianus. Next base: position 10,479 of record PVIC010025690.1, read on the forward strand.
CTATGAGATGGATCTTCCTTTTGCCCCAGTTTCCTAACATTTTTTTTGAGACAGGGCCTTGCTTTGTAGTTCAGGCTGGCTCTGAGCTCACTATGTAGCCCAGGCAAGCCTCGAACTCAGCAATCCTCTTGTCTCTACCTCCCAAGTGCAGGGATTACAGGCGTGAGCCACCATGCTTGGCTTTCCTAACATTTTTAATGACTGCCTTGTCCTAAAGGCTATTTTCATCCATTTTCTTGCATATTTGCAGCATCTTTTAATCTTGTAAATTCCTTCATTTATCCATCTCCTATTTTATTTTGGAAATATATTTGAGGTATCAATATTCCTGACCATACTATACCATTTTCCATGCTATTATATTTTCCATTTCTTAGGGGTTTTTTGTTACTATTATGTGTCTTTTACCTAATTCTATGCTAATGTCTTAACTCCAATATCTTAGAATGAGGCTGTATTCCTTAAAGAGGTAATAAAGTAGAGTGAAGAAACTAGGGTGAATCCTTATTCAGTATATCTGATGTTTTTCTAAGAAGAAGGAATTTAGATACAAACACACATAAGGGGTAGGGGGCAAAACGTGATCATGAAGACAACCAGCTATAAATCAAGATGCAAGATTTCAGAAGACATCGACCTTACTGACATCTTGAGCTCAGACTTTCAATCTCTGCATCTGTGTGAAAATAAATTTCTGTCACCTAAACCAAGTAATCAGTAATACTTTGCACAGGAAGCCATAGCAAGCTGACCCAGCCTGTTTTATAGGAGCTTGCTTCAACTTTACTTTCCAACAATTATCTTAAATTTTTCTCATACCTGCTATCACATTGTGTACTTTTAAGTCTTTCAAAAAATTTCTTAATATTCCATTTATAATAGCATCCTTCTCAGGCTTCAGGGACACAATGTTTTTTCTTATCTCCCTAAGGATCTCAACAGTAGTTTTCTTCTCTATGTTTTCATGTTTTCTGCAAAGTTTTGGTTTCCTCCACATTTTGTCTGTTGTGTGTGTTGGTTTTAGTCTTTATCTTTAATGTGAGAGATTTTTGGTTTTCTGCTCATATTTAAGAGTAAAGTGATTTTGGAAAGTAGATTGAAGCTCAAAGTGGCAGATGGGGTTTGCTGACTGTGATCTCACATCCTTGGATCTTTAACCCAAAATTGAAAACTGCCAACCCACAGGCTGAGTCTGCAGTGAGTATGTCTGTGTGTTGTTTGGCTTTTCAATTAAATTCGTATGCCTTTAACTGGGTACGTAACTTTCAAGTACCATAAAACCTTACCACTCCTTTTTCATCTCAGGTACTTTTAAGACAAACTTTTCCGATGTCACTTCCTCTGTGCCTCTGTAATGCTCTCAGGCAGTGCTCAATTCTCCCTCCTCTAAGTCTCAAGTTTCCTGTCCTCATCACAACATTTGCCAATCTTCCTTGTTGAAGTAGATATTTGATATATGTGGGATACACCAGGAGACTGTACATGCTGTGGTTGCAAGAACTGTGTTTTAGGTGTGTCATTATCTTATATAGTAGTTTTGGTAGATACTGAAGGAAATGTTTCTTGAAAATCTTCATGCTCAATGTGGCAGGGGTTAAAGGAAGGACAGGAAGACAGGAAATCACATTTTGATCTTCTTTCTAAGACCCAAATCTTGAATATTTGCTTATTAAAATTATGAACTATGGGTTCTCCCCCCCCAAAAGTAAGCAACATGCTTTGCCAAGCCACAATATGGCTTTAATATATTTTTGCATGATTAAACAGGATAATCCATTGCACATGTTACAACATTTCCCAAAGTAAAGCAAAAAAAGTAAAAGGGAAAATTATGACATACCTACAAATTGTGACATATCTAAATAAAAGAGGAGATGATCTTCATTTGGAGAATTTTCTTTCATCTGTGATTATGAGCTTTTTAAGAAAGCCAACTAGATAAACTACATTTTTGCCTCTCTACCAAAGTGCCTATGAACAATAAGTCATGATTTACAGCAAATATTTTGAGAGCAGTTTTTAGGTGTGTGAGGCCTTGGCAGTTCCATTACATTTCTGGCTTTGTTTGCAAACTACCCTTCACACTCCTAATATACATGGATTATTAGCATGTATCTCACCATTTCCATTTAAAGCTCCAGGGACTCGATCTGTGTAGTTACTCGTTTAACATTTGGTCTGCCACTAAATTTCATATTTTCTCTTTTGATTCAGCTTGTAATGCTGGTCCAATTAAACAAGATTAGCTAACTCTTTGTTCCTATTAATCTTTCCCTCACAGGACAGTTTGAACATTGTGGTTTTTGAATTATTGAGATAGCCCTGGGAGTTACCAAATATAGACTCATTCATGTGAACAGTAAACAATTTGGGGTTTACCCAAATTTATGATGTTGGAAAGAACTTGAAGAGGCAGCTGGATTTAAAAACTGTCTCTCCAAGTCACTGGATATGGCTGTTAAGGAGCAGGGTGCCCACAGTCCATGTGGCCTGGGTTCCCATTACCCAGTGCTCTGTACAGACTGGGGCCAGGGGGTTTAGGAACCATAAGCTTCTCTATAAGCTTCCATCTCAGAAATGGGCAAGATAATTGCACTCACTCCTTACTCTTGCTCTTGCTCTTTTGTGAAGAGCAGCTGAAATAATACGCTTGGCAACACTGTGCAGATACTACTTGACTTATATAATTTTTAATTTATGAACAACCAGGTTGAAACATGATGTCATGACAATGTATGAAACTGGTAAACCCCATATCTGCCAAGTACAAACACAAGCAAACTGGCTGTATTAAACCATAAATGTTTAGAGTTTTATATGACCATAAAGTTTTAATACAGCTCTTCAGACTAAGAATTAAAAGAAAGGCTGGGGATGTAGCTCAGTGTCGCCACACCTGCCTGGCAACCACAAGGTCCTGAATTAGATCCCAGTAGCACACACACAAAAAAACCTTACAGATTCCAATTTTTTATTATTATATTGACAACTTTAGAAGTAAGGCAATACACTGCCAGATCAAAACCAGCTTTTCAAGAATCTTCAGCTGGAATTAAAAACCTAAATTTGGTGTACCCTAAATTCAAATTATGCCCTCATTTCAAATGTATCTATCATGGCCTATATGCAAAAATCAAGGTAGGCATAAAAACCAATGCCGGGCGTGGTGGCTCATACCTGTCATCCCAGTACTGGGGAGGCAGACGCAGGAGGACTGCTGAGTTCCAGGCTTGCCTGGGCTACATAGTGAACTCAGGGCCAGCCTGAACTACGTGAGACTCTGTCTCAAAAACAAAACAAAACAAAGCATCACCTGTCACCCCAGCCCCCTGGGAATTTGAGGCAGGAGAATCACAAGTTCAGGTCTGGGGAACTTAATGACTTAGTGAGACTTTGTCTCAAATTAAAAAATATAAAAACAGCTGAGGATGTACCTTAGTGCAAAGGCCAAGGCTTCAGTCTGAAATCCAGGGAGAGAAACAGAGAGACCAGGCAGTCACTGTGAGGAGAGACCAGCTAACAACATCAAAGATTCCTGGTGACCCAAGGTCAACAAAATCATAAACCTTTGATTAAGAGAAAATTAGGATGGTCATTTTTTTTTCTTTCTGGATCAAAAACAAAGCAAAAATATCAATGTTTTTAAGGTGTTAGTACTTTATAAAATGTACTTTGTTTTCAGGGAGTTCATTTTTCTTGATCTAAGTCAGTGGTAAGTTGACATGTATAATATGTAATAGTTATTATTGTTTGTATTCAGTAGTTGGATAAATTCTTTTAAAACTAATTTAACTTAGCCTTTTCCTAATTGTTATCTACAGAACATTGTCACTGGAACATTAATAAGTATGTTAGGAGAAAATGTAAGGCCACAAGGACAATCAAAGCAGAGCAGAGGTACTTATTATATATACTTGTCACCTTGTCACCTGCACGTTAGCATATAAAAGACAAAAATTTCCTGTAGCGAACAGATCTATTTTTTTTTGTTTTGTTTTGTCTCACTTTGTCTCACAGGATCTCACTTTGTGGTTCAGGCTGATCCTGAGCTCACTATGTAGACAGGAAAGCCTCGAACTCAGCAATTCTCCTGCCTCTGCCTCCTGAGTGCTGCGATGACAGGCATGAGCAAGTGTCCAGGCTGCACCTTGCAAAAATTAGGAAGTGTAGACAACAGCTGGGCTGATAAGGGTCTGATTCCATCATACGCTCAACTCATCTGCATCCCCTTTGGGAATAATGCAACTATGTAAATGGTTTTAGATACGAAGTGTTTTGTTGGGAGGGGTGAAAAGTATTTTAGAGTGGTTATTTCCTAGCCTTCAATATTCCTATCTCCAAAAATGATCTTTATTCTGTATCAGAGTTCTTTTATAGTAGCTACTAATTAAAAATCTGCAACCCGAGTAGATGAGCAGAGAATTTTAAGGTAGGTGACTTATCTTTCCTTAGGAAACATATGTGAATGAGCAATAAATACCCGACCATAGTAGGGCCTCCTTTATCCTGCTTTAGAGTCTGTTCCTGATTTTCATACCGCTCCATTTCCCATTGCTCTTGATGGTGTCAGATAGAGTCACTAACTAGAGAGCACTCTGAAATCATTTAAGTTACATATCCCACCCTGAAATCAAGGCTTTTGAATCTGAATTTTAAAATGAAAGAAATAATGAATTTAAAATTTCAGAAAGCCACAACTGATATCTCACCATAAACAACTATAGACTCACAGTATGTTAACTAGAGTTGGAAAGAATATTAGCACAAAACTGTCAAGTGCAAGAGTCTGTCATGCTGGATAAGACGCTGAAATGTCACCTGTCCTGGATGGTTTCTAATGCCCGTTTACTGAATGTCTGTGCAATGTTAAGAACACTGCCTTCCTTGGAAAAGTTGATCATTCAGAAGTTGTCAATGCTGAACTTTAATAAAGCAGAGATTTGATGGGTGAGGTGGCCTATGGTCACGCCTCCCTATCTAGTGATGGATGTGACCCTCCCACTAATGCAAATGAAGGAAATATTTAAATTGTTCTTTGTATAATATAACTCTGTTGCAGAAAAAGGCATGTTTTAAGGTTATGGCAAGCAGTTTTATAAATTTATATTTCCTAAGTAAAAACATTCACTTTCATTTTGCAAGCCTTGTTTTTTTAATAATCACAGGATCAGACATGCCACCCAAGATGCCAAAGGTGTTAAAATAATCAAGAAACTCAAGTGAAACAGGTTTATTATCTGAGAATTTCTCACATAAATTCCACTTGGTGAACACTGATCATTAGAATAGTTAGTGAACAAACTATCTTAAAATATTATTGAACACTTATTGATAGTCATTTCAAAGATGAAAATATAATAACTGTTGGCATGAGCATGGGGCTTGAACTGTGTTATTTTAAAGTACATTGTAGCTTGACAGAAAACAGCTGGGCAGTTCATAAAGGGTAAAGGTTGAGAAATTTTAAAGAATATTTTATACCATCCTTTTTTAATGCAGGGGAAAGTCAGCCTCAAACACATGTGCATCTGGAGATGTGTTCAGCCCATCCTGGGCTGTACTGAGCACTGGCACTTGAAGTGAACATGGATTTAGTGCCTCTGTCAGCACATGGCCACCATTTACAGGCAAGGCAAATGCCTATTGGCCAGTAGTCTTTTTAATCCTCGGCTCCTCCCTGCTTTTACCACAGAGCCTGGCAAACCAGGATACCCTGCCAACACGCCCTCTGCACTGAGAATGGCCATGTGGTAGTTCAGCTTAGGCCACTGAGGTTTAAGAGGAAGTGGTCTGGAGAATTTGAACAAAGTTATTGTTTTTTATTTTTCTTTTATCTAATAAATACAGAAACTGGTTCAAATTTCTCATCTTCATTCACCTTTAATGTGTATGCAGCTTTGGAGGCAATTTTGTGATCTTGCTGAGTCTCTAAACCATTGCCAGCCTGGCACTCATTTCTTCCTGGTTGTGACACTGAAAAATTTTTTTGTTACTTCCAGCCAAAATACACAAGTGGAGATTAGTAACACCTTTACTTTGTGCTTATAGGCTATTTGAAATGACATTTCACTAGATGGATTTTTCTATCGCAGAAGGAAAAAACCCTTAACCACACGCTTGAGATAACACAGTTCATGGCTGACTTGTGGTTAATCTGAGAAAACATACCTGCAGGTCCCTGCAGCCCATTCATCACAATTTTCTCAAGCAGTTTCCCCTTGTTTGCTGTGTGATTCTCTATAGTCCCCTTCACTTTTGTCTGACCACAATATTATCTTGAGCAGGACACTATCCACCTGAAATCTCATTTTTGCATTTTCAGAGATGTCTTCATTTTTAAGTGTATTTTAGAAAAAATGCAGTATAAAAAGAAATAGTATAAAAATAATGCAGTGAGTTTTGTTCTCCCATTGTTAGGTTCAAGTATTAAAAACTTTAGTTAGATATTCTCTTCCCAATAAAACTGTTGACTACATAGTGATAGCATACAAACAAAAATCATTTCCTTCCCACCCTGGATCCTATGATCTCCCCCTTATCCTTGACTATTTTAGTAGTTTCTTTATTTATCTCAGAGATTTTTCATTCATATACAAGGTAATATGAATAAGCACACCCCCATGCATGAACATTCACCTACACACATTGCTCTGGTCCTGACTTTCTTTTTGTAACTATATCTTGAAATCTCTGCATAAATTTGCACAGTATCTGCATGTCTACAGCACCAAAGCACTCTGAGATTTGGAAGCACATGAACTATCTGACCAGTTCCCACTTGGACCATTACCAGAAAACAGTAAATAGCTTCATATATTCATCATCTTGCCTAGGTCAAGAATATGTGTAGGATAAATACCTAGCAGTGAGCTTGCTAAGTTGAAGGGTAAAATGCAACTGCAAGTGGAATTGTTATTGTCAAATTATTCTCTGCCAATTTACATTCCCACTAATAACATGCATTCCTTTTCCTAAGGGAAACTATAGATTTTACCAACCCAATAGGGGAGAAATGCTATCTTAACATATTTTAAACTTGGATTTATTTTATTATTTTATTTTTAGGACTAAGTGTCTTTTTTATAAGTGTTAGGAGCTATTTGTATTTATTTCCCTTGTCTTTCTCCTTTATTGATGTTTTTAAAAATTGGGTATTATTTTTAATTTAATTTAATTCTGTACCTATTAAGATATTCATTCTCGGGCCAGAGATTTAGCTCAGTGGTTCTGGCTCCTGCCTCGCAAGCGCAAGGTCCTGAGTTCGATCCCCAGTAACGACATACAATGCTGCGTGTGGTGACTCACGCCTACCAGCAATCAATACCACATACCACAGTGCCGGGCGTGGTGGCTCACGCCTGTCATTCCAGCACTCTGGAGGCAGAGACAGGAGGATTGCTGAGTTCAAGGCTTGCCTGAGCTACAAAGTTAGCTCAGGGCCAGCCTGAACTAAAAAGCAAGACCCTGTCTAAAAAATAAAAAAATAAAAAATAAGTTAAAAAAAAGATATTGGTTCTCATTCGTAATGTGAGCTAATGACTTTTCCCCCAGCTTGTTCTTTGTTCTTAAACATATTTCTAGATGTGCCTTTTTGCCATGCTGATGTTTTAAATTTTAGTGAATTGTGTTTGGATTTATTCTTCATGGCATCTGAAATTTGAGTCACAAAATATTTTATGTATGTAAATCTTAAAATTTACCTATGTCCTCTTCTAGTAGTCCTACTTTTTTTAATCCAATGAATAGATTAAGAAAATCATCTTATTTTTTCCTAGTTACTGAACATTTCTTACTGAAAAGTCTATATTTCAGAGTTCTTTAAAATGAACTTAAAATTTCTGAGTAGCTACAGTTGTGGTTCATTATTTTCTGAGCTCATAAAAAGAAAGGTTTAAGAAAGTATTTGTTTATACACAATCCAGTTGAAGATGAAAGTAAAAATTTTAAGTTTGCTTTTAAAATTCTGTCTTTGAATAAACAATACATAGACTGGAATGAGTGTAGAGAGTTTAAGAAAAAAATGTTAGATTTGTGTTAGAGAGCTAGTGTACTTTTTAATTGCATTTTATAGATTTAAAGCAAATAACTAGTAAAGATTATACACAAGGCTGAAAGGAGAACTATTTTCGCTACAAATGAAGGAACTGTCTCAAGTGGAATTTGGTACAATTCTGGGTCAGTGACATTTACAGACACCACACTGAATCAAAATTTCTAAAATTAGGAGCAAGGTATCTACTTTACACAAATGTCCAGACAATTGTATATAGCCATGCCTGCAGAAGTCAGTGAACTCACATCCAGAAACTTCTGACTCTTGAGTATGAAAAATGAAAAAGCAGAAGCCACAGAGCTAAGAAGAAGGAGGAGGCTTGGTTAGACCCAACCATTGTCTTGATTCTAGTTAAAGGTTACAAATATGTCCCACTACTCCCAAAGTTTCAGCAATATCCAAATGCCAACCAGCAGGTCAATTACCAAGATGCTTGCCTTTCCATGGCTGATCTATCTATATGAATCAGTCTCTTTTTTGTTCAGTCCTAGCTAAACAAAACAGAAAGGACCAAACACTCTGAATGTCAGTGTCCTGGGCACTTCTTGTGCCTTAGTCTTGTAACCTAGTCTGCCAGTCCACCTTATAAAGTGGACATTAGGCCTCATACTGACAAGTAAGAAGCTTGGGGAGAACCCCTGGTCAGTTCAAGGGTGCTCATTGAGTGCTGGAACAAACAAATATGCAGGGTCTGTCTTGTCAAATCCTTGTATAAATAAACAGAAGGATGGTCAGTATCTCCTCTGAGACTCATCAGACAAAAACCTACAATTATTTAAAAAAAACTCATCAAGCAACTTGTACTCTTTGCACATTTAATTTACATCCTAGTAAATATTATTTTGTGCTACCTAAACAACCTATTTTCAAAATCGCTCCACCTAATTGATTTCTCTCCCTCTACATCTTTGGCATTTCACAGCACACACCTGACAAGCCGACAGAATGTTCCGTCCACTCACATATGTGCCTTAAGGACTAGACTGGCATCTGCCTCACCCAGGTCTTAATCTTGCTCTCCACTCTCTCCCTAGGGCTTGGAACAATCTAAGGGTTCAGCCAATATTTACTAAGGGAATAACTGAATGAGTTCCTCATTCTTAACTGAGTTACTTCCTTTATAACTATCCAAGTTTGAGCTTTTCTTTTGTTTGGAGATCCTGGGCATGTAGTTGGATGTTTGATTTCATAGTTGGACTGGCAGAACTTGCCAACGACAGTATCATTTGTTCTGATTCTTGGGAAAACAATAGTCTATAGAAATCAGAACTTTGAAAATCCTTATCACAACATTTCAGCCCTCTCATCTCTGTGCACACCATTGTTGCTCTGCTTGTACTTTTTCTTTTCAACATAGTTTTTTCTCACTATTACATACAATCTAGAACATAGTCATTTAGCAGGCAGTAAATTCTGTATTATAAACTACCTCACTAAAATCTACCCCAAATAATTTAGGTTTCCTTACCTCTGATTTCTTTTTTACAAAAGAATGTTGAGATTTGGAAATTGTCATCTTTCCAAAGAGAGGCTGATTCAAACTAAAGTTTACATCCATTTAAAATTTAAGATTTGTCCATGTTTTGAATGTCTAAGAGAAACCTGTTTAGCCAGAACGTCTGAGAATTTATACCACCATTTGCCAAAGACTTGTTACTAAATGATCTGCTTTATGATATCCTATATGATCTGCTAAATACTAAATGTTAAATGACCTGCTTTATGATATGATATCAAAAACATTAGATTCCCTTACTTTCTTAAATCATGCTAAGTGTGGTTAGTTCATAATTCATTAAAGACTGGAAAAAAAACTTCACCTGAAATAGTTTTTAGGATGCATAAACTAGAATGGATGCACATACATAGTTACATATACTTCAGACTTGAAGTGCCAAAAAAATAATTATTCCAACAAAGAAAAGACTCTAGAAGTCGAGAGTTCAGATATGGCAACTTGGCAAGTCATCTAATTCCCAGAATCCTTTTAAATCTCTACTGGGACATTTTGGAGGTATGACGTTCAACTCCATAACTGACACAGCCTTCATGCCTACTGGATCTCCAATCGTGACACCTGAATGCCAGATATGCAGGAAGGATGAAAGAACACTTTCTATTTTAAAACTTTCCCCAAGCCAACCTGTCTAATTTCCCACTTCCCCAGGCCAAACACAGCCATGACAACCTTTCTCCATGGCTCCTGCTGACTGGCTTTAGTGCTGATCTCTTCACAACTACGCAGTCCTCTCCAGCATGAGGATGTGACATCTCCAGGATCCACTTAAGAAAAGTGTATCATCAATGTAGAACAAGATGCCATTCGTAGTCTCTATGTCCCCTAACACCACTCCCTTATTTTGGGTCTCAGGGAATCTACCTGTTTCAGTTAGCTTGTACAGAGAAACCAATAGCTTAAACTACAACCAGTTATTTGTTCAGGATTCTTCATTTTAGGCAGGGCTTGATGGGGAAGCCTTATCTTTGTTCCACATGGTGTTAACTGGGAACATCTATACGACTGCTTTCAATTTGGAGTGCTGCTGAGGCTGGATTATCCAAGAAGACATTTCTCCTCCAGGACCTCTCCCTCTCTTTGTGTGTGTCCTCATTCTTTGGCAGTACAGTTCTAAGGAGAAATTTTCCAAGGAATAAAGAGAAGGTGATAATCCCCCAGAGCTGGCATTAGAACAAGCAAACCATTACTCCTACTACACTGTGCTGGTCAACATATGCCATGATGCTAGCCAGACTGCAGGGGAAGGGAAATTAGTACCACCTCTTAAGAGATTCGGTGGAATTCCAATTTCCATTAAAACCTTGCCTCTGAGTTTGAGCTATTCTCCTTTCTTTAATACTGTCCTCTAAATACTGCATCCTCTAAGGTAGGGATCCCAAATCCAGGCCAGGAACAGTCCATGGCATAAGAAACCAGACTGCACAGCAGGAGATAATAGGCAAAGGAGACAGATTCCATCTGTATTTACAGCTCCTCCCCGTGGCTCACAGTACTGCCTGAGCTCTACCTACTAACAGATGGGTGGCGCCATTAGCCTCCCATAGAAGCACAAGCTCTACTGTGAGCTGATCATGCAAAGGATCCTGGTCTCACCCACCTTATGAGAATCTAACACCTGATGGCCTAATGGAGCCAAAGTAGTGATTCTATTGCTGAAGAATGGAATTATTATGCATTGAAAAAGTATACTAATGAAAAAAGAAATTTAAAAAAGTATCTTTCTCTGGGCCCTGGGCCCTGGGCCCTGATGCCTAAAATGTTGAGATCTAAAAGACATGTTCCAAAGACATGCCTATGATTTCTTCATGGCCCTAACCCTATAAAGGAAAGATTTCCAGGTCTGAAAAACAGAGGGCTGCTAACAAGGTCCAGGTGTCTCCTTCCAGGCAAAGGAGACTGTATTTATGGACATAGTCTTTGAGGAAAGAAAAATAGATTTTCTTTCTTTTTGAAAATAAGAAAACAGTAGCAAAATGTCAAGAAATCTATTATTCCAGGAACTTCCCTGGTTAACAGTCACATTCATATATTTTAATATAATTAGTCTCTAATTCTGTATTGTAATTTGTATAGAATATACACATATGACAAGTGTAGAATAGGAAAACAAACCCTAATGGTGTATGTAAAGTTTTACTTGGACAATTTCAACCTCATTGGTATTTCAACCTAGTCAATTATACTCCATAAAGTGGCAAAAAAAACTGAATTGGCTCATTCCTCCTTTTCTGTTAAATATAAATATGTGTGGTGTCATTAATGTAGAAATTCAACCTGAAGTCAGTCAAGCAAAAGGAAATTTATTTGTTCTAAACCTGGAAAAGTAAGATTAGGTCTGATTTCAAATGTAACTGAGTATCAATACTCAAATACAGTCATCACAGCCTATTGTCTCTGTTCTCTTGGCTACAGTTCCCAATTATTGGCTTCATTCCCTCCTCACTGAAATTAGCTTTCTCTTTTTAAGTAAAAGATAATTGCCAGCATCCCCAACATCATATTCTGTGAGTTTTACTGCTGTCAGGAAAGCTTTCTTCTCCCAGCTTAATAGTAACTACAGGGAAGTTTGCGATTTTCCTGTTTAAGGCATCTGTTACTTCAATATGGTATAATAAACAAAACAGTGACCCCTAAAAAGTTGCTCACAATGTAATCTGTGAATTTGTTACATTTCACACCAAAGACCTTTTTTCAAATGAGGTTATATTCAGAACTCTGTGATAGGAAGATTATCCTGGACTATCCATGTGTGCCCAGTATAAACTCGAGAGGCATTAGAAGAGGTATGCAGACGTCAGGGCCAGGGAAAGAGAAGTGACGAAGAGGGACTGGAGAGAAGCACCTTGAAGGGAAAGAAGAGCTCCGCTGTGCGATGCAACAACGGTTTCATAGATGCTAGAAAAGCTAAGGGAACAGATTCTCCACTGCAGCCTCCAAAGGAATCAGCCCTGCTGACATCTAGACTTCGGCTTAGTGAAACTAGTTTTGGACTGGCCTCTGGAGCTGTAAAATAATGAATTTTTGTTTTCTCAAACCACTAAGTTTGATTTATACAGCAGCACAGATATTTATCAAGCACTCCCCTGATCGGGGCTCAGTTCGGTTTACAAGTTGTCTTATGTGGGAAAGGGAGGGAGTAAAGGTGGCCAGGGAAGGGAAGAATACAATTGATGGTATATCCAAGACCACTTGAAATCAAGCTATATAAACTTCCCACAATGTGAAATCCGTGACATGCTTAGAAAAGAAAACCTAATAAATGAAAATTATACCTTCACAAATAATAATCTCTACATTCTGTTATTACTCAAAGTAAAAAAATATTAAGATCCAGGAAAAAGGACAGAAGCAAGCCAAGCAAGAACACTAGAACTTCGAGCTGGGCATAGACAAGCAGAAAGCCACAGCAGCAACAGGAAGTGCTCTTCTGCTCTCAGGAAGAATCCCAGTCAAGTGAACTACAGTCAGTCAGCACAAACGCAAGACTAGTGCTGACACTTCGATCTTGGTTTTTAATAATAAAGCAAGAAGTCTAGGACTTCAAACACTTTTCCACAAAGAAGCCCTAGTGAGACAGAAGAAAATGAAACCACACACTTAGAAGTTGGGAGTTTCACAAAAGGACCCTATCCAAGTAAAAAAATTTTTGAGTATTATTTTTGTTCTTTAAAATTACTTGCTTACATATAAAAATACACTTTTCCTTACATCCTAAAAGTCCCACAGGATAGATTATCTTTTCTCCAGTATTAAGTTAATTAATGTGCCACTTTTTACTCCAGCATCAGTGATTTATGAGGAACGTGTGCCCCAGTTGCAGAAATAGATTAAGGTTGTTTCTAGACCTTCAGTGCTTAGGCAATGACCACAGCTCTGTTGTTCCCACTGTCACCACCTGATCCTGAGCCAGGCAGAAGCACTGTCGGCGATAGGGAGAATATAATTGTGCTAGCGAAGAAGTTGCTGTCTCTTTCCCTTTAGAAGATACTTCAGGGCAATACAAAGGGAAGGGGGAGGTTGTCCTGCTGTAAGATACGTCCTCAGAGCCTTTGACATTCCACCCATCAAAACATGGGTTCTGTGTCCCCTCCTTGATAAAGACCAGAGTGTTACATGAAACTACAGGGCTGCCTTATGAAAAAAGCAATACAGCTCCCATTTTTCTCTTTTCCACTTGTGACGTTTGTCCGTCATTCTCAACTGCCATAGTGTAACCAAGACCAAGTTACATGGGAAAGTACTGTGTGTGGGTGCTGTGGGTGACTGCTCCATGGAGATTCTGGCTAATAACCAGCACTCACTGTCACATGTGTAAGTGAGGGCACCTCAGGGGACTCTGGTCACAGGCATGTGGAGTGGTTTTTAAATTGACTTCATTGGTACATTTTATATACACATCATGATCACAACTGACACTGAGAATTTATACCAGTAGATGACACTTCTCATTTTTCCCATTCCCTTGCCCAATCCTGACACCCTCTATGTCCATAAACTTTGGTTCCTTTTCTTTCTTTTTTTTTTTTTTTTTTTGAGACAGGGTCTCACTTTGTAGTTCAGGCTGGCCCTGAGCTCACTATGGTGCCCAGGCAAACCTCGGACTCAGCAATCCTCCTGTCTCTGCCTCCAGAGTGCTGGGATTACAGGTGTGAGCTACCAGGCCCAGCACTATGGTATGTGGTATTTATTGCTGGTAGACGTGAGTCACTACGCCCAGCATTGTTGTATGTGATTACCAGAGATAGAATCAGGGATCTTAAGCTCCCTGGGCAGGCGATAGAACCACTTTTTCCTCACAGCCTCACCAGCACTCCTTATTGGTTGACTTCTTTTTTTATGTCACGGCGTTTTGGAGACCGATAGGCCTCATTTATCTGTATGTCTATGTCTTTTCCTGTGAAGTTTTCTGTTGCTATCTCTGACAGTAGCTTTTTTATGTCTTTTACACTGTCTCCTGCTTCCTCAGTGACTCCAATCAATCTTATGTTATTTATCTTTGAGTCATCTAGAAGCTTTTGAATTGATTTCTCATGATCCCTTGCTCTTTTCCATAGA
>PVIC010025691.1:0-25056 GCA_004025085.1 Thryonomys swinderianus
GCTCAATTTATATTTTAAATCATCATTTCTTATGAATGTTCTTAGAAAGACAAATACTAAATTGATAACATGTCACTGTAGGGAACACAGACATGGAAAAGGTGGACATGTTCTTTTTCCTGTTGTGCACAGCAACACGTCCCCTTCAGAGGTGCCCGGATGGGCAGCACTTACCACAACAGCAAACTGCTCAGGCTCACACAAGTTGTGATAGTCACTTTTGAATTGAGACAATGAACTTAGCTGCTCTTGATCAGGAAGATGCTTTATTAAGTTCTAAAAATGAAAATGAAAAGAAAATATCTTTACTGAATGTACTTCTCAAATTTTAGAAAAATTAATCAACTATGGAAAGGAAATCAGTGAACAAGTTATTATCAGCATTTATTTCCCAGATGACTTCTCTACCATTAAGCCTTAAGTAATATCCTCTGCATCTTGAAAATATTTAATTTTCCTTTCCTTTAGAGTCACTATAAGTACTACTGAACATACATTTGATTAACTTACAGCTGAGAAAGAATCTGACCAATAGCAAAGGAAACGCTTCCTCAGGTGGATAAATGTAATCCATTGCATTAAGGAAATGTCAGAAATTTAAGGTAAAGCCAAACACATTCCAGTATTTACTCAAGGAGATAAAAGAAATCATATTGTTACTATGAGGCAAAGCAAAGAACAGTAAAGAAAGAGATAAAGGGAATCATAATGGCAGGGCTTGCAAGATTAGTCATATTTTAACAACAAAAACTGAAGATATCTTCAAAATAAAGACAATATTTTTTGTGATGTGGAAGAAAAATGAAAAGGGCATTGAAAACACAAGATATATCCTGTACATAAAAACACAGAGATCTTTTACAAACTTAAGTGCCCATGATTTAAAAGGCCCTTTGCTTTTACCATTTACAGTCTGGAAATTAGGTTCACTCAGTGCTCTAATGCCTGTCTACTTGCAGCCCTACCAACCCGTACCCTTAGGGAAGAGAACCACCTAAAGAAAGCCTAGAGAATACACATGAATGTGCCCTACCAGGAGAACACAAAGAATTAAACAATCTCAATCTAGATTAGTCTCTGTGGCAAAACATGATCTAAAATTGTGTAACTAGGCAATATATTGATAATGAAATTAAGGACAAAAAGTGATTAGAACTGACGATTCTAACTTATGGCAGTAATTTCTGTATAAGCCTTAAGTCAAGTACATATATACCGACAGCATGCTATTTTATTTTTAGAATTTTTACTTCATTAAGATATTTTATATATATATATATGTATATGTATATAACTTTCATAAGACAATTTGTACCTGTACCCAATATACCTTCCTACTATTTTTCCCCAATCCTCTCCTCTCCCCTCACTTCCTTTTCCCCTCTTTACTTATTCACAAATTGGCAAAAAAAAAAAAGCTCCAAAGATTTTTTTTTTTAATTAAAACATGTTAGAGGATGGTATGCATTGAAAGTGGTCAGATCAAAGATAAGCTGTGAACTGTTATGGCTTAAATCTAAAACATCTCCCAAGAATCTCATGTGCTAAGAAATGTGGCCTGGCTAGAGGCAGATGACTCAAGCATTCAAACCCCTGGAAGTACGTGTTCTTCTTCCCAGCTTCTTCCTTCCTCTACTCTTTCTCTGCTCTCTTGGTATGATGGGGTAAGCACTTGTCCTCCACCATGGCATTCTGCTATGTTTTTCTGCATTGGACCCAACTAACCATGAAGTAAACCTCAGGGGCCCATAATCTAAATACACTTGTCCCTTGAGTACCAGTACCATATTCTCCCATATGATGGAAAAGTAGATAATACATTGATTTACTGTACACCTTTTGTTGGACAATAACAACAAAAAAATGACAATTTAAGATCATGGCAAGGAAAGGTAATTACTATATTAGCAAGATCAGTTAAAACAATAAAGGCATGTAATTTATATACACAAACAGAAATGTCTTGGAATTGACTGAAACAAAAAGATTTGGTCTTTTATATTTTCTTGTAACTTCTTACTGACAGCTGCATTGTCTGGGTTATACACTTAAGCTCTGATTTTCTTTACCATTCTTTTAGATGACTGTCAAATCTCCATGTATAATTTAAATATTAATTTCAATCTTTTAATAGATCATTAATTTTCATTTTATTATTTTTGCACTCTAACATGAAAAATGATCATGATTTTTAAATATATGGGTCAACCTGCCTTTATTTTCTCTTTAACAAATTTCCCACACCCTATAGGGATCTTAAAGCTCCTATCAAACTAAATTCTGCAAACTGTCCAAACATACCTAGTTTTCCCCTTATAGCCTAGTGTTAGTACTGACTATCACAATAAATGCCTGCCATGGTACTTTTCATAGAATTCCCTAGATTTTCCTACATCTATGCTTTACTTTTTTTATGCTTTTTTTTTTTTTTGAGACTCGATCTTGCTTTGTAGTTCAGGCTGGCCCTGAGCTCACTATGTAGCCCAGCCAAGCCTTGAACTCAGTAATCCTCCTGCTTCTGCCTCCCAAGTGCTGGGATTACAGGTGTGAGCCACCACCCCCAGCCATCTATGCTTTATACACCCTTTAAGTAACCCTGCATCCACATACACACAGAATGTCTTCTCCCAACACATTCTGTAGTTATAAACCGAATTTCATAAAGCATTTTCTACATCTTATGAAACATTATTTCCTTTGGAAAATATAAATTCCAAGAAGGTAAAGTTTACCTCTGATACAGCCTAATAGCTCTGAACATAGTGAATTTAAAAAAAAAAACTACTGATTTATAATCCCAGTACTTGGGAGGCAGAGGCAGGAGTACTGCTGAGTTTGAGGCTTGACTAGGCTACATAGTGAGCTCAGGGCCAGCCTGAACTACAAAGCGAGACCCTGTCTCAAAAACAAAACAAAAACTACTGGTAACAGAAATTAAAGTTTTTTTTTTTCTTTTTTGAGACAGGTTCTCACTTTGTAGTTCAGGCTGGCCCTGAGCTTACTATGTAGCCCAGGCAAACCTTGAACTCAGCAATCCTCCTGCCTCTGCCTCCCGAGTGCTGGGATTACAGGCTTGAGCTACCTGCACCTGTGGTATGAGGTACTGATTGCCAGTGGGCGTACAACGCCCAGTATTGTATGTTGTTACCGGGGATTGAATCAGGGACCTTGCGCTTGTGAGACAGGCCCTGGAACCACTGAGCCAAATCTCCAGCCCAGAAATTAATGAAAGTTTAATGGAACAAAGTCTTTCAATTATGTACATTTATTTTAAATGTATAAAATATGATGTGAAAAATGCCATGGAAAATAGTATACTATTATTCTCTTATTACATGCAAATAAATAAATATAGGAAAATAAAGACATGACAGTGAACAAAACCAACCATAACAGTGATTATTACAAGGTAACGCTGTTTCCAAGCCCTGTCCAATTAGTCAGTTCTTCGTGTTAAACCTGGGAATATATGTTTAAAATTAAAGGGTTTGAGTAGCATGAAATTCTTATTTTTAATGAATATATGGAAATTTTATATTCAAAATATTGTTAGATTTTTAACTCATATCGATAGTCATATTTATTACATATGGTATGTATAATAACAACAACACACTGGGTCTACTTCCTAGCACTTTTGAAAATATAGATTACAAGCAAAAAAAGAAAAAGAAAATATAGCCCACGTGACAAAAGAAATTAAATTTATAGATGTGACAGAGGATCCTACAAGCTAATTTCATATTAGGGCAACCGCTCCAGATTATCTGAGTGCACTCAATCTAACTGCAAAAATACTTATAAGTGGGCCAGAGATTTAGCTCAGTGGTTCCAGTGCCTGCTTTGCAAGCACAAGGCCCTGAGTTCGATCCCCTGTAACTACACACAATGTTGGGCGTGGTGATTCATGCCCACCAGCAATCAATGCCACATACCACAATGCCGGGCTTGGTGGCTCACGCTTGTCATCCCAGCACTGGGGAGGCAGAGGCAGGAGGATTGCTGAGTTCAAGGCTTGCCTGGGCTACACAGTGAGCTCAGGGCCAGCCTCAACTACAAAGCAAGACCCTGCTCAAAAAAAAAAAAAAAAACTTATAAGTGCAAGAAGAAAAAACAGAGCTGACTGTGAAGGAAAGAAACAGAAAGATGTGACACTGCTGGCTGCAGGAGAAGTGGGAAAAGAGAAAGACACATACTTCGCTAGAGCCTACAAAACCAAACAGAAGCTTACCAGCACTATGACTTCAATCCGGTATCTACGCCAGACTGTTGCTCTAACAGAAACGTCAGCTAATAAATACACATTATTTTAAGCCCATGAAGTTTGTGGTGAATTGTCATAGCAGCAATATAAAATACATTAAGAAATTATAAGAAGCTAAACCTATTTGCAACAGAAATTTTAAATGCAGATGACCTTTTCTATCTGTAGATAACAAAAGCCAAATGATCATACAAAACATTCATGTAATCAAGCTAAAAGCTATTTTGTAAATATTTAGCAAATTCATTATAAGAAATACAAACATGTATTAAGTAGAAATATTTTTCTTTAAAGAACATGGTATCTTCTCCCAGCAAGAAACCACATACAAAATCAACAATAATAAATAGAAAAATTCAGCTTATAAAAAAACAACCGCTGAAGGGAGAAAAATGTTTAAAAAAGTTATGGAATAAGTTAGTTTATGAATCTTAGAGACACAAACATAAGTTACAAATGATAATACATCAGTACTACATTGTAAGAGGCATGTTCACACTCAGAAAAGCTTCTAAAGATCATTTATTGATGAGTTAAAATATTTTTAATTGAATTCTTTATTGGTACATTTTATAGATAGTTTAAAATATTTTAATTACTTGTTGACACTAACAAATAATTTTGGTTTCTTTGCATTGCTGGAAAATTACTTTTGTAAGCATATCCATATCAGAGGAAAAGGGAACAGACTGAAGACATTTTTTTCCTTTTGTCACTTCTGCTAGGATTGCCCATGGTTAAATTGCAGACAGATGTAAATAATCTCTTGAATTTAGAAAGTAACTCCGATACCACACTAGCATTCAATAAAAAAATCTGAGTGTAAAACCATTTAAAAAATTATCCAGTCTTCAGCTGGGTATGGTGGCACACGCTTGAAATCTCCACATTCTCGAGGCCAAAGTAGGAGGATAACCACAAATTCCAGGCCACTCTGGGACACACAGTGAATTCAAGGCCAGGCTAAACTACATTGAGATCTTGTCTCAAAAAAAAAAAAAAAAAAAAGACCTTCTGATGTTCTGAATAACTACTAGGCTAACAATATGTATTACTCAGAGGAACATATGATAACTTAAGGAATGGGTCATTAGCAAAGGTAACTAGTAAAAATTTCCTAACTTTCCTATACCAATCATAATGCAACTTTAGAAGCCTACCAAAAACATATTCTATAAGACTACATAAATTTAAATTAGGATACCATTACTCGTTTTTTTTCTTGTTCCATTTCTTTATTGGTACATTGTATACACACATCATGATCACACTCAATATTGGCAATTTGTACCAGTAGATGACACAATTTAATTCTCATTTTTTTCCCATTCTCCTACCTACCCCACAAGCCACCATTCCCTAAATACATAAGCTTTGTTTTCCTTTTCTTATCACCATCACATTTTTTCTTTACCCCTCATTACCTCCCATTTCCCTTTGAATATTTTCTATTTCACAATATCCATCATACATTATAGAACTCATTAACATCTTCAGTTTCTTATACCAGAGAACAGATATCACTACTCTTAATAGTAACAAAAACAAAAACATACATGTAAAATTAAACACTATGCCTTTTGCAGGCTTTAAAATAATTGAAATGTAATGTTGATAGCATTATATTTAATTTGCAGTTAAGAGAAGATACAGAGCTTTGTCTCCTGGCAATGCAGAAGTTATGCTAAAGCTAATTATGCAGCAATGATTTTCCAGTTGAGTGATTTGGATTAAGAATTTTGCTTCACTTACAGATTTCTATTAAATGAGGAGTGTGCAATGAAATATTAGAATTTAAGCTCTGCTCGTTTGTTTACCTGAATCACAGACTCTGCCAACTGTGTTTCATCCACTTCCAGTATCATCATTTTGATTTCCTCATATGGCACCCGAAAAGAGCTGAGGAAGATTGCTAAGAGACAGGGATAAAGGATAAGATAACATAGGAATTTTGCATCTAATTCTGTTTATACAATCAAAATCGAACTTATGAAAAAGTTTATAGATTTAATATAATTATTAAGGGGAAACTTTCCTTCACACACTTTATATTCTTTTCCAGTTGTAATACAACAATCCTCTATCAAGACAGGGGCCAAGGTTGATTTTTAAATGGATAGTTATTTGCCTATTACAGGAATGATGTCAAATTTCATGTGATTTAAAAAAAATGTTAAATGTACTGGAGAAACATCATACTGTAATGAAAAGATAAAACTCTAGTATGTGCATGTAATATTTGTAAACATATGTGTCAATGGTTTGCACAATATCTTCCAGCACTAGACAACAGTTTAGAAAAAACATTTCTGAGAACTGCTAAATAGTACATTAATACTGTTACAAGTAGCAATAGTATTTACTGTTCAGAAATATTGTACACATGCTAGAGAAACAGCATTTGTACATAAATAAATCTTAAACAATCTCATTTTATGTAATCCCAGCCCTCAGGAGGCAGAGCCAGGAGGACTGCTGTAAGTTCAAGGCTTGCCTGGGCTACATAGTAAGCTCAGGGTCAGACTGAACTACAAAGTAAGACCTTGCCTGGAAAAAAATGAAACAAAACAAAACAAACTTCATTTTAGAAAACAAATTTTCACGATAAAATTTCCAAAGGGGTTATATATTACAAAGAATTGCCAACATTATTTATAATTTTCTTGATATTTAGATATCCAGTATCTAATATAGTGATATACTCAAGACCTTTCGAGGTATATATTTTCACATTTTATATATGTAGGTAATTACATCCTATATCCATAGGTAAAGACATTTTTTTTCATAAAACTCAGAAAACATGATCTACTTCATGATTCTCTTGGACTGTGTTCCTTAGACTTGAAGACATTATCACTTACAAATGAAGAACAAAGGGCAAGTTCTCATCACAAGCTTCTTTCACACTGAGTCATAAATATGGGCTACCTATCCTAGAAATGTGGGTGCCTGTAGTCCTTCATAGCCCAAAATAGAATAAAAGAGCTAAAAGATCTACTAACAGATATTTATGGTAATAAAAAGGATAACTCAGAAGAAGAATTATCCCGTAAGGAAAAAAAATATAGTAACTATAAAATGTCAAATATATTATTTGATACATTAATAAGTATCTGTGAACAAGTAAAATTCACCTTTTCATATCATGTACAGTTGTTTCACATGATGAGTAAATATAAATGTTAACAGCAAAAACTTAACATCAGTTCACCATTGGTTGGAGAATTTAGCTCACCACTGGTTGGAGAATTCAAACAAAAACCAATGCAAATCATGAAAAAATTTATATCTGACATTGTAAAAGAAATACAAATGTACTCAAAACAACAAGAAATCAAATGAGGTGAAAAGATCTGCCTTAAAATTCAGAGTATTGCCAGGAATGGTGGCTCATGCCTGTAATCACAACACACTCAGACGGCAAACATAGAAGAACTGACCTGAGTTCCAGGCTAGCGTGGTCTACACAGTGAATTCTGGACAGCCTGAACTACAAAGGGAGACCCTGCCTCAAAAGCTAAATAAAATAAAATAAAACAAAAATAAAATTCAAAGTATTACTTTTAAAATACAAACCATCTAAAATAACTTAAATATCAGGAGGTCTAATAGGAAAATTACATGTAAAAATCAATCAAAATAATGAGAAACAAAAATAGCAAAAAAATATGGTAAATTATATGGAAAAGATTGAGAATGTGAATTATTGAAACATGCAAACTACAGATGTACCAAGATTAATATGAATCCCAGAATTATTAGTATTTTTTAGCAAAAAGTCTAAAAAAAAAACGTTCAGAATATTAACAAATCAATCAAAATAAAATTACTCTGAAATGTCACACAGGAATTAAAAGATGCTATATTTATATACAAGGATAGCGACATTTAAGAACTATCTAAAAGGATATTTTTAATCTCAAAAACATTTCTGAGGGCCGGAGGGTTAGCTCAGTGGTTCCAGTTCCTGCCTCGCAAGCGCTAAGTCCTGAGTTCGATCCCCGGTAACCACACACAATGCTGGGCGTGGAGACTCACGCCCACCAGCAATCAATAACACATACCACAGTGCCGGGCGTGGTGGCTCACGCCTGTAATCCCAGCACTCGGGAGGCAGAGACAGGAGGATTGCTGAGTTCCAGGATTGCCTGGACTACATAGTGAGCTCAGAACCAGCCTGAACTACAAAGTGGGACCCTGTCTCAAAAAAAAAAAAACATTTCTGAGCTTTTCTGAAAGAGAAAAGGCAATGTTCGTGAAGAAAAGGAAAACTTACAATGTTGGTTAGGACAGGGAGAAAACCCAAGATTCTTGTTAAAAAGAAGCATGATAATTTGAAGAAAAAAGTCAAATTTTTAAAAAAACTTTAATACTGAAATTGAAAATTCAACATATACATTAAGCATTAAAGAAAACACTGGAGACATGCAAGGCAAATTTATCCAAAATACATCACAGAGGCAAAGTGTTTTCTATAGCTAAGTGTTTCATTTATTGTTCAACTGCATCATTTATTTTGTAAATCTCTAATGTGTAATACATACAATAATATAACAAATAATTTACATAACTAAAATGGAAAGAAAATGCACCTTAAAAAGTATGACACTGTGGCCGGGCGTGGTGGCTCACACCTGTAATCCCAGCACTAGGGAGGCAGAGACAGGAGGATTGCTGAGTTCAAGGCTTGCCTGGACTACATAGTGAGTTCAGAGCCAGCCTGAACTACAAAGCGAGACCCTGTCTCGAAAAAAAAAAAAAAAAAAAAAAAAAAGTATGACACTGTGACAGAATGACTTGCCCACTGCAGTCTGGCCAATGCCCTCAGCTTGGAACACCCTGCCTGACAAGAGCATCTTTGTCATCTGGAGCCCTTAGGGCCCCCAGATAGTCGATGCTAACACACAGCTCCCAGCTCACAGAATCAGCTGTACCTCTGAGGGGTTTGAAACTAAGGTCAGTCATATGGGGTTCACTATAAACAAGACCCAGTCAAAACTACAAATGCCAAGCCTCTTTGGTGGGCAATACTCCACCAGCGTCAACATACATTGGTGTAGGGAGAAGGTACAATTACTCGCATGTCCACCAGGAGAAAAGTGGAAACAGCATGCTCAGAGCCCTCCTCGATTTGGGGTATGAACAATTCCCAAGAGATTGGAATCTACCATAAGATAGAAACAAACTGTAACATGAGCAAAACAGCTTCACTTAGCTCCTCAAATTCTTTGTAATCATCAAGCCTGAATGTGATCGTAGAGACACTAGTCTTCCAATCTATGACAAGTCAGGGTCATGCACTGGACACTCATCATTGAGTCATTTAAAACACTACATTTTCTTACACATTTGTGTACGTAATGAAGATAAAACTACAAAAGTAACATACAGTAATATCACTTGAAAATAAAAATTCATGGAAATAACATTCTTTTACACAACATAACCAAAAATCAGTAAGATTTAAAAAAAAAAATTAAATGACACATTGCCATTAATTTCCCTCAGCATACTACCCATCACTTTAAACACACATTTACTGTTGTTCCTGCAATTTTGCCCAGCAAGTCTTTCTGTGTGCTTTCCATTGCTCTGTTGTGAGTACCTCCTTGTCCTGAATTAACTAAACACTTACCTTTTGTGGTTACTTCATCTTTGGCAAAGAGCCAGAAATTGCAAGGTAGCAGATTTGGTAAAAAAAACAAAGCAGTGAAGTAGGAGGGAGGATTTTATGGAAGTTTAATATGCAAAAAGCTCTTTTATCTATAAGAAGTTCTTGAATTTTTACTTAAACATTCTGTATATTTATATTGCATCAAATATTTCCTTTTTTTGTCTCCTTACCTTAATTTTTTTTAATAAACTGAATTTGGTACATTTTAGGAGTACATTATGATCACATTCCTCCTTGGC
The DNA here is from genome assembly GCA_004025085.1 of Thryonomys swinderianus. Classification (NCBI taxonomy): domain Eukaryota; kingdom Metazoa; phylum Chordata; class Mammalia; order Rodentia; family Thryonomyidae; genus Thryonomys; species Thryonomys swinderianus. Next base: position 10,181 of record PVIC010025691.1, read on the forward strand.
TATTTGTATGTATATATAATATATCTTGATTCTCATTTTTTCCCATTCCCCTGCTATATTTGTCAATTGTTTTTACTTTTACTCACCTATATTTAAATAGCATGCTCTATAAAAACACATACTTGTGTTAATCAAATTATTGTCTTAATAGTTTATGAATAAATTTTCTTTTTGAAAGCATTTGCTGTAATAATCATGGGGGGGTCACAGAAGAGTTGAAAATGACCTGTTGCCTAGAAGATAATCTGAATATGTTTAGATGTCTTAAAGTAATATAAGAGATACTCCATTAAAGCCTCCAAAAACATATTAAAATGAATCATTTTACTAACACACATCTTGTCCTTTAGAATGTTATTATATAGATCCCAGAGGGAAGCTTTCAGTTTGATAGGAAAGAATAAAGTGTACAGATTTTGCAATCAGTCATCCTTGTACTCTGTGTGGCAATTTACAAATGATTAAAGTTAAACATTTACATTAATTTGTAAAGTCCAAAATTTCTCCTTTAAAGCTCTAATACCTACTGAAAAGGAATGTGTAAAAACACAGTAATCCTTCAAAGGTTCTGGGACTATTCTTGATCCAGGGATTCTATTATTAATGATGGGTCCAGAGTCCTTGTGAAAACCTTTATGAACTCAAAATATAGAAAGCCCTACATAGTCTTCAAATGAGCAAATATGTGAATTTGAGATTTTAAAATGTAGATAAATATCCAAAATTCTATAGAATATTTCAGTTAAGAGAATGCAAGGAGAAGAATAGTATAGACTTATTTTTCTCTTCAATAAACTTCACAAGTGATTCTGCTATAGTACCAGTATTCTACTACTGGCCACAGCTTTACTCTCAATTATCTCATTGAAAACCATTTGTCACTATTTAAACATGACTCTCCCCAGAATATACTATCTCAAGAGTCAAAATTTTATAGACAAAAACCAGCTGTGAATCCAACTATAATTACAGTAAGATTACAGGCTGCTAAAGATTGAGAAAGCCTCAATCACAACACTTGCTCCAATCTGAGAGGGCAAGACTAATTCTGAAATGGATGACATCAAAATATCACAGATTATAAATTCTGGGTCTTTTGAACTTATACTTTAAAATGTGCTTCTCAACTACATAAATTCTCAATGTAGATTGTGATCATAATATGTATATAAAATGTACCATTAAATCAGTATTAAAAAATAAATGGAATGGATCCTCTAAACAAAGCAAGCAATATAAACAGGATCCTTTTCTATGATAATAATGTAATAAATTGGAATAGATACACACTATACTTACTATTCCTACTTTATTCAAGTCCTTTTAATATGAAAGCCACCATACTGTCAATTTAGAATGGCAATGCTGTGTATGTATGTGTGTGTCATATTATCTCAGCTTCAAGCAGAACTTTCCGATGTGTTTAAGATGCAGTTAGAAATGACACAAGAGCAAAATTATTTCTTCCTCTCTCACATTAATTCAGTCAGGAAGACAATTCAACACTGTATTTAGCTCCTAAAATAGTAATTAAATCTAAAATATTTCCAGTTAGTACTTCTGAGAAACAGCTTTGAAATACTAGATGTGATCATGGGGTTTATTTTATTTATCATCCCTATTTGTTGTATGTGTGATAAAATATCACAATTAATAGAGGTTCAGAGGTATAAAAAAGTAATATATTTTTAAATGATGTAATTACCTGAGTTCCTTATCTTTATTTTTTTAGCGAAATAATGACACTTTAAGATATAATTCTTATTTTAGTGATAAGAGGTAGAAATTCAAAGTAAACCCTATTCTTATTTTATAATATTCATTGATCTTTTGAAGAATTTAATCTTGTAATTTGCATGAAGATGAAATATATTTGAATTTACTATGCAAATAACAATAAAATTGAAATAACAATAAAGTGAATAACAAGTTATAAAATGAAATAATTTAAACCATCTGCATGTATTATAATAATTTAACAGCACTAAAATATACTTACAAAGGTTCTGGGCAATCTTAGAATCCAGAAACTTAAGTTCTTTAATTTTTTTCTTTATAACTTTCTTCTCTTCAAAATCTTCCTCATCTTTTCTCTCTGGAAAACCAAAGACAGACTCATGTTATGAACAATAAAGCATTTATGTGCAAAAAGATAGAAAGTGAACTTTATTTCATGAAAGTTGAAGAAATAATATCTGAGTGTTTTAAACCACCTAGCTATAAAAAAAAAAAGAAATCGGATTCCAAGACTCAAACTGTTGACTTGTGGGTCTTGAATTACTAAACAAATAAATAAGAGTTAATATATGAAGGTTTAACACAAAAAATAAAAAAATATACACTGTATAAATGAATGCTAACAAGTTTAGCACATGGACAGTTAATTTACTTGAGAAATGTGCAGGGCACAATTATAACAATATACTTATAATTAAGATGAGTTAATAAATTAGCTCTAAGAGTATTAAACAAAGCTGTTTTATGTTTGCTATAGCAAGCTTAGGTAAAATATATACTCTACAAAATTTGAAACATTATAATTTTTTTCAAATTGTGGAAAAATAATCAAACATTGATAGCTCATTTTAACTCAATAATCTAAAAAAATCAATAAATTCACTTTACCCTTGATTTAAAAAATACATTGTGTTAAATAACAACATACAAACTATGTTTCTAGTAAAGTGTATGAATGTTAAGCTTTTAGCCACAATCACTAAGGTGGTGCTGTCACCTTTCCTTTCTCCTGTGTCCATAAACAGCCCTTCTCAATATCAGTTATCTTGTAAAATTAGTATTTTTGATAACATGAACTGGGAAGGGTGAATGCACAAATAAATCACTAATGTTGAGAGAAAATAATCAGAATTGAAAACTGGCTGGAAGATCCTTGTATTTTTATATCAAAAAGCATATTTCAATTATAGCTTTTAGATAAGGATCAAATTTTCAATTTGTAAAAATATATATTAGAAAATTTTTGTGACATTTTGTATACAACTAATCATCATTCTGAACAGTTTTTAAATTACTCAAATTAGCTCTCTTTTTTCGAGGTTTCTGATTCTGTTCTATTGTGTGCTACCTCTTAAACTAATCGCCTCCCTGGCTTAAGTACTACAGATTTATATGTTTCTGATTGGCTATTCAAATTATTTTCAGTCCTTTTCAAATTTCTATTGCTTTTGTCACTTATTTTGTCATATTACCTATCAATAATTCAAAAGTTATGAAGTAAACTCTATTTGAACAGAATTTAAATTGCCAAGAATTCATAAGAAAATCTTAGATGACTGAACATCTTGACCATTTTCAAATGTCCTAACCATGTGGTGTGTATGTGTAATCATTATTCAACATACAACAGTCCTTATATGCAGCCTATATAAAGTCAAGTGACATAAGGATGTCTAAATTACACTCCCAATTATTGATGAAAAACTTCCATTAAATTTTTCCATATGTGTTATATAATCAGTTACTTTACTTTTTTATTCTTTCGTTTTACAGGATATATTTAATAACACCAAGTACAGGTACTGTATTAAGCAGTGTACAGACAAAATACAGACACCCTTAGCCCTACAGAATTTAAGTTCCAATAGAGATTACTCCAAAATGAATGGCAATTATAATGTACAGGTACGATGTGATCAAAACTCGAGTGAATATTTAAATTTAAAAATTCATTGTATTAAGAAAAAAATTTTCCATTAATACTCCTCAAAATGTTTGTTCTCACTTAAACACTTTCATTCCATCATTCTTTCCACTTCCTTAAGCAGTTCTGGAAGTTCTCTTCCGTCATAACACCATGACTTCTTTCATGTGCTTAATCAATTCAAAACATTAAGATTTCATAGTCATTTTGATTTTGGGGAAGCACGCAAAGAGTCAGAGTACCAAATCTGGTGAATAAGGTGGAAGAAGATATATGGTAATGTTTTTATGAACCTGCCTTTCCATCAAATGGCACTCAGCAGTAGCATTCATCATATTTTTAACCAAACCTTGTAAGGAGGGTTGCCAGAACTGAATGATGATGAGATAAGCATGCTCTTAAGTGAGGGAAAGTATTTTGAAAATGGTTGCAATATGACTTCCACTGTAAGTTTTTTTTAAATGAACATTCACCATAAATTTTGTTTACACCTTATGTAATGGCTGTGTTCTGGTAAGAACCACAAGAGAAGAAAAGCATCCTAAGCTGTACTTCTCAGAAGTAGTCTTTATGAGGCAAAGCATAATCTAAACAAAAGCTTGGAAGTGAGAAGGGCTCATCCAGGTCAGAACTGGAGGCAGGGAAAGAGGACAGAGATAATGGAAGGATAATATTTGAATGTGGTAAGGTGTGAGGATTTGAAGGGCACAGAGACATGTGAGGACAGTAAGAACAAAGAATATTTATTAGAAATAAATGGCACAGAAATAAATCAAGCACCTCATAATGCAGGACCTTTAAAGTTAGAAGTCTGAATTTCACTCTTAGAATGCAAAAGACTCCTTGATGTGGTGTACCTTAGAGACAGTAAAAGAATTACATTTCAGGAAAAATTCAGGCTACTGTAGGTGAGTGGAAAAGACGGCAAAAATAAAGACGGCAGGACAAAAGAAACTATAGTAATCCAAATGGGAAGGAAAGATGCCCTCACCAAGAATAACTGGAATGGAGAGAACAGATTAGCTCAAACAGCAGAACTGCTATGAAAACTGTACTAAATATTGGACCGAACCTTATCTGTCTTACGCATTCCAGACTTGAATATCCAAATGTTTACATCTGATGTATTTACTTGGCTCTCTAACAGATGCTTCTACTTAGACCAGCTGAAACCAAGCACCTAACATACAAATGTATGATAGGTATTGTGAAATAGTAAAAAAATGTTCAAAAGAGAATGGGAAGGGAGAGAGAGTAGGGAAAAGTTAAGGGAAAGAAAAAATTTGGTAGTTAAAAAAAAAGAAACAGGGCCGGAGGGTTAGCTCAGTGGTTCCGAAGCCTGCCTTGCAAGTGCAAGGACCTGAGTTTGATCCCCGGTAACCACATATAATGCTGGGCATGTTTCCACACCCACCAACAATCAACACCGCATACCACAATGCCGGACATGGTGGCTCACACCTGTAATCCCAGCACTCGGGAGGCAGAAACAGGAGGATTGCTGAGTTCGCGGTGGCTTGCCTGGGCACCATAGCGAGCTCAGGGCCAGCCTAAACTACAACATGAGACCCTGTCTCAAAAAGCAAAAAAAAAAAAAGAAACAAATGTAGGTATATAGGGGTAGGCGGTTGTAGGGAGGGCAGTGGAATGAGAAAAAAAATCAGAATTAAGGTGTGTCATGTACTGGTACAGAATCTCAATGTTGAATGTGATCATAATGTGTATATAAATATACATTAATATATAATATAGATAAGCCATATATATATATATATACCAAAAAAATCAATTTTAAAAAATAGTTTACAAGCAACCTTGACCACTTCAATTTCAAAACAGAAACCAAAGAAGTTTTTAAAATTGTTATTTCTTAAAATGACAAGTAAGAGGGCTGAAGATCTACCTCAGTGGTTCCAGCACCTGCCTAGCAAGCACAAGGTCCCTGGTTCTATCCCTGGTAATCACACCCACCAGCAATCAGTACCACACACCACAATGCCAGGCATGGTGGTTCACGCCTGTAATCCCAGCACTTGGGAGGCAGAGGCAGGAGGATTGCTGAGTTCAAAGCTTTCCTGGGCTACATAGTGCCCATTCTTTAAGAGTAATACTCTATTTTGTAGAAAAACCACATCTTCTTTATTCAGTCTCCAGCTGAGGGGCATTTGGGTTGCTTCCAAGATTTGAGTTGTCACAAACTGAGCTGCTATGAACATGGGTGCACATATGTCACTATGATATGTATATTTCTAGGAGGGCAATAGCAGGGTCAAATGTACCTCTAACCCTAGTTTTTTTTAGGAATCTCCACACTGAATTCCACAGAGGTTGTACTAGTCTACATTCCCACCAATAATAGAGAAGCCTTGTGGATTCTTATCAGAGGATTATTGTAAAAAAGCAAAAATGACCCCACCACATGATTTGCTTCTACATGATCCCTTCACGATGCTATGCACCTATGCACCAAATGGTCTTTAGTAAAGTTGATTAGATGCTGGAAACATGATCTTGAATTGGCCGAACTCTGAGTTAAAAAGACCTCCTTATAAATTATGATGCTTCCATTATTTTCCTACAGCAGTGGCAAAGACATAGCAAAGCTATAGTAAAAAAGGATTATTAAAGGAATAAGAATAAAGGAGATTCATTGATTTATATAAAATATAATTTCAGTTATTCAAGATGTTGGTATCTGTGGAAAATATTAACACACAAAGCCTTTCAGGGAATGCTGGGATTGAAATGTTAATACTGGATTGTGTGTGCCTGGCCCAGCACACATTAGGCACAGAACTTATAGCTGGATCACGTATCTATGAGACAGGGACACTGTACTCTAAGAGAAGTTGTAGGGATTAAAAAAAAAAAAAAAAAAATATATATATATATATATATATATATATATATATATGATAATTAGCTTCCCACAACCCTCACTGCACAATAACAGTGAAATCAGGAACAGAATTATGAGCACATAAGCACAACTCTGCAATCAACAGTAAAGCAAACGTCAGACTCAGTCCCATTCATTGGTGGTTCCTCTTCTAAAGTTAGTACAAAATACACTTTCACTGAAAGACTACATTTTTTCATATTATAACATGCAACTCCGAATCATAAAACCAGGTTATTAGTGCCATCTATACTTGTGATCTAACTATTTTGCCATTAGAGGTCTGTGTTTAATCTTACTTCCTAGAGATGTTGGGTAAGGCTCTACTTTTTCAACAGAAGATTAATACTGTTCAAAAACTGTTCTGATCACTAACATACCATATGCTGCATTTTATAAGGGTTTTATGTCAGAATCAAGTCAGAGATGACAAAACTTTCTATGTTGCCAAGAGCCATGAACTGAAAAAGTCTTTTCTAATTACATTTTCACTTTGTTCTTTTTACTATTTTCAAAGTTTCAAAAATAGCAGCAAAATTATACTTTAAAAAATCTCCTTTCAAAATCTTTTCTTTCATACTAAATTTTCCATTAAAAATTAGTGTTTCATAGAACGTGGTCACACATCTTATTCTAATTCATTTTCTATTATGTTATCAGAATGATTTAAAATGTGTTTTTTTAGAAATAATATTCCATATAACCTTTATCATATATCATCGCTGAAGAATACCTAAAATACTTACTTCTAAATGTGTAAGTAGCATACAGAGGAACAAGACCTAATAAAAAACCAGTTTTTTTCTTTCTATAATCGAGCATTTTACATCACTAAAAACTACCAATGAACACTTAGCAACTTTTGTTTGTGTCTCCCTTAGACAAATGGATCTTCAACAAAATGTTTTTAAAATATAAAGCATTTTAAAATTTCCTGGAAGAGACTGGTTATAAAATTTACATGCCAATGTTTAGAATAATTACCCTTATTAATAAGATTACTATACTAGCTTTGAGAGGATAAAAAGAAGCACATCTGATTAAATAAGCAAGCATTCTCTGTAACACTGAAAAAAGCCAATAAATTCATCTCAACCACAGAAAAAGAAAAAGTAACTTATTTAGGACATGAAAACTATGAAGTCTCAAGTCTTAAATGGACAAGATCGGGTGAGTTCAGGATGGTATGGCCATAAACCCAAGTCTTCAGTGGAGTAAGAGGTCAGGGTGGGGAAATTACTTGCAGTATTACTACTGGTTTTCTTGCCTGCATTCTAACAAGTGAGATTTTATGAGGCTAATAAATTGAATCAAAATGTATACATTTTGCAGTAGAAGACCCCTTAAATACTCAATTCAATCTCCCCTATAGAAGAGTGAATCTAAGGACAGAGAAAATAAGTTACTTGTCAAAAGGTCACAGACAGCTTGGCTATGACCAGCCCTGAGATGAAGTCAATGACCACCACATTTGGCTGAGAGCAGGTCCACAACCTATGCACAGGGAGAGAAGATTCATGCTGTCCTGTACACCAGGTCACACATTCTCTTGATGGACATGCTCAGTGGGAGAGGGGCTGGGAAGGTGAGCAGACAGGAGAGAAGGCAAAGAAATGCTTGACTTACTTAGCACAATGAGTAGGATTCAGAGCTTTGGAAAATGAAAAGTCAAGAATTTGCCCATCATTAATTCTGAATGGTGGATAATGTTAGATTAATGCTTATCTATTCAGCTGTAAAGTGTGGACAGTATGACAGTCTTAAGGCCTGGAATTTAAAAACTGGCAAAGGGGTAAGAAAGGATAGTAGGTTTCCAAGAGTTACCACTATTGATGGTTTTGATGGTATAAATTGGTTTAGAAACTTAGGTACTTTGGAGGCAGAAGATAGGGAACACAAGGGAAAATACTGTGGAATGACTGGAATCATTTATTTTTAAGATGGCAGTACACTGTTGGCAAAATACAAAGAAAATGCTTTGGTACTGAAAACCTTAATTGCATAAATCGTTTTAGTCATATCTGATCTGTCAAATCCACTTTTAACATTGCCAGGCATATAAATAAATGGTTATATATCCAACTACATAGAAAATGATCAGGGAAGAAACAGACTGTTTTCCTATTCAAATATTAATATATGACTGCCATAACTAATCAGGGTATTTTACTAGCAAAATGCAGTCTGTTTGACAATTCAAGGCTAAAAATTATACAATATTTAGGAAGACTGGCTGAAGCACTAAATAAAATTTTGTGGAACAGACTATTTCAACTATAGTAATCATTAAAAGTGCAGCAGATAAATGCATATTTCTCTCTGGGTGACATTCTATTTTAGTAGACAATGTCGCAAAATAGACTTGAAGGTTTTTATAACTCAAGTTCTATATGAATAGGGAGAAGGATTTCGCTATTGAGCAAGACCTTAAAGCTACATCTAGAATTATCTTCATTATTACATGTACAGAAAATTAAGGCATGACAAATATAACTTTAAATATAAGTCTAAAATGACAATGATTTCGAGAAACTTGATCCATGTTTCCCCATCACTATTCCTATAAGAAATAACAAGTTAATCAAAATATTATAGAAAAATGGTTTTATGTCCAAAGATGTCCTCAGTCATGAAAATTAGCAACACTGATCATTTCTTTTCTTTTTTTTTTTTTTTTGAGATAGGGTCTTGCTTTGTAGTTCAGGCTGGCTCTGAGCTCACTATGTAGCCCAGGCAAGCCTCCAACTCAGCAATCCTCCTGTCTCTGCCTCCAAAGTGCTGGGATTACAGGCATGAGCCACCACGCCTGGCTACACTGTTCATTTCTAAAGCACGAACCTCACAAACCAAAAAGAACCATTTCTCGGCATCCTCTTTTATGTATATATACCTTTCTGACATAAGATTCAGAAGAAAATTCAAGTCAAAATATTGTCACCTTTCAAATTTACATGAATTTACAAGTAAACTAAAGAGTTGTGCACTAAGGGAAATGGGTCTGAGAAAATTAATCCTATTAATCATAAAAACCTTAGTGTCAAGGGCATTAGTTGCAAATGAAAAAGATTTGATCAAACTAATCTGAAGTCTAAGGGGAAAAACCAAAAGGTATTCACAACAGCTGAAAATCTGATCCAAAGAAAACTGAATCCAGATCTCATATACTCTTTCTTAACTTAAAACTTTTCAAAAGAAAAAAAAAAAAAACCTACACACATTTCCACATTTCCAAACCATAAGGAATTTTTCTAGGACTTGTTCCCTATAAATATTTCCTCAATGTTGCCCACTTTCCTATCATGAGGTAATGCATGAATTCAGCAAAAGTAATTTTTTCACTAAATGTTGCTTATACCAGTTTGACCTTTTCCCATGCATGGTTTGATATTAGAAAGTAGAAATACGTCTCAACTAGCACAAATGACAAAGCAAACTCTGGAAGTTAATATGTGACAATGCCAATGCCTACAGATAAAGGAGAAAAAAAATTATTATAGGAAGGATGAGAACTCAATGTAATTCCTACTTTAAAGAAGGATTGATACAGGTAATTTGCAATATCTAGCATGCTACAAAACCAAAAACTTAATCAGTCAACTCTTTAGTATGTGGATTCATAGTACTGAGCAATTTGAGACTAGACAAATCATAGTATTAAAGAGTGAACAGAAAACTCTTGGCATACTACCGTATGGGGAAAATGTAATATGTTGCATCATTAAAGCGGTCCAAGTATTACCTCAAAACTGATAAAGAAATGGGGTCACATGTAAAAAATGTCTATTTCTCCAAAATAACAAATAGAATTCCACTGATGGTAAAACAGGCTTAAGAAGTTACTCTACAATGACAGTATGCTCGCATATACCTAATATATGTAGGTAGTTGAATGTACTTAATGCCACAATAAAAAAACACCTAAAATGGAAACATTTTTATGTTATGGATATAACCATAATTTTTAAAATAGAAAAAATACATGTGTAAGGAGGGCTGGTTTCAAAACACTTTTTTTACTTTTGTAATTCTTGTTTTGTTTTGTTTTTTCTTTTTTGAGACAGGGTCTTGCTTTATAGTTCAGGCTGGCCCTGAGCTCACTCTGTAGCCCAGGTAAGCCTCGAACTCAGCAATCCTCCTGCCTCTGCCTCCCGAGTGCTGGGATTACAGGCCTGAGCCACCACGCCAGGCACTGTGGTATGTGGCATTGATTGCTGGCGGGCGTGAGTCACCACGCCCAGCATTGTATGTGGGTACCGGAATCGAACTCAGGACCATTTTGCTTACGAGGCAGATGCCAGAACCACTGAGCTAAATCTCCAGCCCCTCTTTTGTAATTTTTAATCTAAAAATGTACACAGGTATGAGTATATTTTGATTTTTATAGTAAAGACACGAAAATCTAACTGAACACAAAATTCATAAATTATAATAAATAAGGACATTTCAAACATACATGTTCTTTCCCAAGAACTGCTAAAGGACAGAGACAGAGGTCATTCATACATAATATACCTCTCACAATGTTTGCCAGATTATTAGGGAACAGAGAATGCTAATACGGAGGCTTCCTTGCCTACCCCTCACCCTGCATCATTTTTCCAAACTGTACAAAGAACTTAATTTTATACAAATCAATATTTCAAGAACATAAACACATTTCCATTTTCTTGAATGCCCAGCTCTCAGATTTCTGAGGAAATGGTAGCCCAAATCAACTATTCTGCCATGTCTTTTCTTTCAATGAAAAGATAAATCTTATATTCTCTTTCCACTTCCCTTAATCCTCTCTAACTTAAAAGATCAAGCACAGGATTGTAGATCAAACACAGGATTGTAGATCTCCCATCATTTACCTCTTTCCTTTCTAAAGTCTGTGGGTTCTTCCTTTCCAAAGATAGTCTGGCACTGTCCTACACCGAAACTGATTGTCTTCAACTCCATATGGACAGTGGGCATATAAAAGAAGTAGAATCAGATTCTGGAAAAGGAATCTAAATTGGCGTTTGGCTTCAGCCTCAAACCACTTACCTAGGACAACAAAGGGTTGAGTAACGAATTTTGGCATATTCAGATAAAAACTAAATCAGAAATAAAACTGTCCTTGAAATTCCCTTCTTATGGATTCACATTTTCCCACAGGAAAATTATACAACTAAACTGAGACAGTTCAGAAACTCCAGATGATCTATAATTGCCAAAACTTTCTAAAAACTCTCAAAGTAAATAACACTGCACCCCTTCCGAGGTTCTATATTTAGTTACAGGTTTTTTATAAAATCACAATTTCCCATTGTCTTCTAGCCTGCCACTACAAACCATTTACTTTAGCATGCTGACCAAATCCACTCTTTAAAAAAAAAAGTACAGTACTTAATAGAACCATTCTGTAAAAAGGGAAGGGAGGGAACCTTTCATTAATGGGAATAAGGTGGTTTAATCTTATTAGAGATTCTCACTTTAAACTCAATTACTACATAATTATTTTGGTCCACCTGACACTGGGGCAGTAGAGCATTAAAACATCTTTCTTTGTGGAGAGAGGTCTTTGCAGGAACTAAAATATCCCTAACTGTAATCTCCCTAATCTAACTAATTAAAAATTATCTCATTTAAACCATTGATGAAAATATCAAAGAGTAAAAGTTAATGTTCAAAAGACATATACTAACAAGCCAATGCAAAACAAAAAAAGGTAACGTTAAAGAGACTGATGCCAATGACATCTCAGATTATCTATTAATTATGACTGTCTGGAATATGTTAAAATTCCTGATTTTAAAATCACTTAATAAATCACATTGATAAGACAAATTATTTTACTTCATGCTAGAGATATCAAATCTCTCATATGATTGCATTTCTAAAAGTGTCAGATCATTTTTCCTTCAATTAAAATGAACAGTGGAAAATCATCTAATAAAAAAATAGCGCGGAGGTCCAAGGAGCCCAACAAGTACACATGTGGCTTGAGACCCTCATTCTTGGGCTTACTCTATCCAGGCAATTCTGGACCTGTCTAGGCCATCGGTATGCACTGCATATGCGGTGACACAAAGGAATGGGAAGAAGGGCAGAAAGATTAAGATTCATTCCCCCTTTAAAGTGGAATCTGATAGTGATTGGAGATTATAACTGAAGAGGAATTTTTTTTTTCCTTCCTGAATTTTTCATCGTAGTTCTGTCATTTTGAGCTTCACAGCATTTGAGAGGAGAGGAGGGGGAGAGACATAAGAGATCATTCCTCAACACTAAGTGGAAAAGTAAGTGTATCTTATTATCTACAGTGAAGCAGCAGGATTAAAAGCTGTGTGGCTCAACTGTAAGACCTGTATACTTATAGAGGATAAAACCTTTAATGTACTCACAAAACTTTCCTTTAACTATAGAAAACTGAGAACAAGTTTCTATGATAAGGAGCAGATAGTTGCAGAATATGAGGAAAAGACAGTCTCAGACACAGACAAGACACAAAAGCCTTTCCTGGCCCAAGAGAGAGTTTACAGAAGATGTGAGGGAGAAGATCAGAACCTAGATGCAACTCCCTAAGATGTGCTCCCTTTCTCTGCCCACCAAAGAGAAAGACACAAGCTCAGGCAGAGGCGTCTGTCTCATGGGCAACACCCTGCAAACTCTGAAGACGAGGGACCAGACACAAAGCACACTAAGACAACTAGTACATCTGGGAGAGTATCTTGCTAAGTCGTAATGGGAGGGGGCCCATGCATATACTAAAATGTTAAGTGGACATAATTTCACATTAGGTTTTTTCAAATGATTGAGAAATCCTCATGAGAGAGAAATTCTCCTGCAACTCTACTAGGGGAAAAAGTCTGAACTAGCAGAAAATATACATTTTAAATATCAAGGAATAAGGCAGTGAGATGGAACTACAAATGAAAACTTATTTCTTCCAAATATGTACATGCAAATGCTCAAAGGAAATCTAATACACAAAATATACATTTCCATTGACTTACATAATACTTTGGCTCGAATTATCAAGTTGAAAATCTTACCCCACATTGAACCTTCCTTTCTACTTACTGGAGTACTCATAATGCTTTCTCAGCTTTTTACAAGCTGCTATTTCTAAGCCTGAGGAAGATATATGCAACTTTTCACTTCATCAATTACTTCTACCCTCACACTTGAGCAAACATTCTTCAGGATAACTATTTACAGATTTCCTTCATTACAAATGGGTGTCCCTTTTGATCACAGGTACCATTTGGAATAATTATCAAATATATTGCTTTTGGAATGGGGTTCACTGAATTAATAGAACTGTGTATATTATATACTACTTGATAAAAAATTTCTTGCACTTTGGAAAGCTAAGGTCACTTCAAAGCTGTGACTGTTTAAAAATAAAACAAATGTCTCATATGGCCTGTTACAAATTTTCAATTTATTTTTACTGGCTGAAGCAAAGTCACCTTCTAACTTTTTGCTTATATATAAAATAAAGATCGCTACTCCAGCTAATTGCTTAATTATTGTGGACTTTTTTTCTAGGAAAATTTCATTTTAAAAATTCATTACAAAACAATTCAAACTGTACAGAAGGGCATAAAAAAGTAAAAGTCTTCCTGATATTACTATAAATATTTCTCCAAAACTACTGATAACAAACATTATTGTTAAAAAAGACAAAGCTACCACTGAAGGAATTGTTAAAGGCTAGACATATGTATACATGAAGACATACCGAAGAAAAGGCTGTATAAACATGTACAAAAATATATTTTTGCTAATGAAATGAAGTCATCCATATGCACTTTTCTATTTGTTTCAAAAAGCAATAAATCCTATGAACCCTTCCATGTCCATATGTAAAGACTGACCACATTCTTTTGAAATACTTAACAGTACATTATCCAGCAACATAATTTGCCTATAATACCATAATTTTCCTTAGTGGTGAGTAATTAAATTGTTTCAAAACCTCTGCTATGAAAACTATTCAGTGAACATTCTTATATTTTCCACAAATATAGGATTTTGTTGAGTTTACCTTTAATTGAATCTAATAATTTCATTCCCTAATGAGAAAAATATAATCAGTTCATCAGCATTGCACAGTTCTGCTAAGCCTGAATACTATGGGCTTTTTGGTGTATGTTAAGTTTTATTTTGTTAGTTTACTTCTTTAAAGACCAGCTTTAAAGAACTAGAAAAGCTCATCGCTTCTCGGCCTTTTGGCTAAGATCAAGTAAAGAACTAGAAAAGCTCATATTTTACAGATATATAACAGAGAGCTGAAGTTTTGGTACCTCAGAGACCACAACTTTCCTGATGTTTTTTTTTTTTTTTTTT
>PVIC010025692.1:0-14081 GCA_004025085.1 Thryonomys swinderianus
ACTTCACTAAGTTCTGCATGGGCGTTTCTACAACATCTCATCCCCACATGCCTTACATTTTCCCTTAACATCCATCCAGACACATTTAAATGAGAGAACTTAAGTGCCAGAAAATTTACTTAAAACCAGATCCTTTAGCCATCCTTTTAGAGGGTCTCTGGATGACTTCTCATCTACTGAGAAAGCAAACAAGAAATCCAGCTCTTGGCCCCGTTCAGCCCACAGCCCTTCTTGCTTGCTCAGTATACCTCATCCATTTTAGCTCCCCCAAGAAATTATGCTTCATGAATTTAGAAAATCTGTATAATAGCAGCACCAGGAATGCATTTTGAGTGGCTTGGGGAGATATTTTTAGAATTCTATTTTTAAAGGCACGAAATAAAGGAGTGTGTGACATCATGTGGAGCGGTAAATTGCTTGTATTATGTGGAAAGGAAGAAATTGGTGAGAACACGGTGGAATATTCTTTAGCTATTTGTGAATAAGAGATGCTTTTAATATATTAAATATGTTCGTCTTTTTACCCAACCACATGAATAATTATGCTGTATAAGAAGTAAAGTAAGTACCGAAAGAAGATATTTGAAACCACAGGGAGCATCACCTCCTTGAAATTTTCTACAAGTAGCAGGCATTCGGTTTTATTTTTTCCTGATATTATGGAGAACTTCATAATTACACATTTTGGACTACAGAGAGATCCAGCATGTAATTACACAGTTCAAACTCAATAGTGCTGGTTACTGCTCAAACACATGTAGCTACACAGGATTAAAATGTATTTAATACTAATTACATAGAAATGTGATGGCACCTATTACTTCTTTTATTGTGAATATGAAATGTGCAGGTATAATCTAACCCAATTTTACGTGAGGGTGTTAAATATCTCTGTAGGGTGCACTGTATGGCCATTCAGTTAGTGTCATGCTTTTGATATTTTAAAACATACTTTATAA
Organism: Thryonomys swinderianus; assembly: GCA_004025085.1. Taxonomy (NCBI): domain Eukaryota; kingdom Metazoa; phylum Chordata; class Mammalia; order Rodentia; family Thryonomyidae; genus Thryonomys; species Thryonomys swinderianus. The sequence continues at coordinate 960 of PVIC010025692.1, forward strand.
ACATTATACAAATAAGTGAAGGAAATCTCTAGTGGGGGTATCTTGGGAAAATAATGTATTTTTATTATTTGTGTATTTTGAAGTTTTCAGGAAATATCACCAATGAACACCAGATGGCGCTGCATTGAATAGCGTTGTGTTGTCTATTATCCATGAAGCATGTTTTGAAGATTAAGTGCAGGTAAGAATTAATATTTTTCAACTCGAACTTTCAAATCCAAGCAATTATACTCAGAAAATTATATTAGGTCCATAAAATTACATTAAAAATAAATGTCTGATCCAGAATTCAAAGCTGATTGGATCTCCAACACATTGATCCTAGTTTTTCCTGAGAGTATGGTTTGGTTAAATAAAAGAGTAACACAAAAATGATGGTCAAATTTTAAATCTTGATCATGCAACTTACTGTGTGACACTGAGAAAGTTATTTGACCACTTTCACATTTAGTTCCACCTTTTGTGCAAAAATAGTTTTAAACTAAAAAATCTAACCTTAAAATTTATTTTGACTTAAGAACTTTATAAAATAACATAAAATGTGTGACCTAGCAGAGGCACTAAACATACTGATACCCCTGGTGAATATAAGGGACCATATATCTGTTCATCATTTTCATAATCCTGAAGAATTTATTGCACACAATTTTATTTTATTCTGTATTTAAAATGGACATTATTTGGCCTATTAGGAGTTTATGCTCCAAGGTGGGTACTCCAAGTTAGACTGTAGCCAAACAGGGGAGTGAAAATACTACAATATATAAGTAGAGGGATATGAGGTCTCTGATGTTGGGGAGGCTTATGCTGTTTGGTCTGCTAGGGAAAGCACAGGGAGGTTCTCATGTGATTAAAAAAATACTTCACAGGGTGGACTTTAGACTCCTCACTGATTGGCTCTCTGTTATGGCTGAGATCTGAAGTGTCTTCCAAAGGCACCATGTACTCAGAGGTGGGACTTAAGGAATGGGATTGGATCCTGGACCCTCAGTACTGTCTGTTCTTCCACCGCTGTGAGTTTAGTGGTTGAGTGTGATGTTAGGAGACAGGAGCTGGTCAAGTCACAGTGGAAATGACCTGACACTGTATAGCTCTCTCCCCATCTCCTCTATGCTCTGCCTAGGTGGTCATGGTGGCTTTCATCGTTTAAATTGTGGGAGTCAGATTCTGTGACTCTGTAGTGAAGACTATGACTAAGAAAATCCTCTTGATTTCTTCATTCCACGCATTCATTCTCTTTGTGGTCTCCATATTCTCCAACCGCGCCACATGCTGCAAGGTCTTTACTAAAGCTTCTGCAACAGATTTAATACCCTTTGTATCTATCTCTAAACTTTGCCAGTTATTAGATTTGCATGTTTAGCTTGTTCCTTTCCTACTGCAAGCCCAGGTTATTTATATGTGAAATGATGTGCTGGACTATATGTGAATTCTCCTTGAAATTCTGTCGTTCTACAATTTTTTCTATCTGGTCTGAGGTGACAAGCCCTTTCTCTTGCAGACACATATGTACACAAATCTAAATCTTGCTGGGTCTCACTCTTTGCTAAAACACAGACATCAAATCACTTATTTCCTATATAATTTTGGTCCTCTTCCAAAGTGACAGTTTCACTGTGAGAAGTTAACGAACATCATGCAAACAGAGGCTTAATAAATATTCATGTTTTGAAGTGTGAATTAAGGACGCTCATTTGGCACCACCAAACCACTGTGTAGATGAGGCTGTGTGCTTCCCTAGGGAGAAATGGCTGAAATCTAGGCAGCAGTCATAGCCGAGGCTCATGGCTCCGTCCTGGCATCCCATCAAAGGACAGATACCCCACGTGAATCCCAGCTAAGGTCTTATCTCTAGTGATGCTGCCCATTGTCCCTCCAGGTCCAGTGCAGTCCATAAGAGGATCCACACACATTATCCAATCTGATGAAATTGTGATTAAAATGATTGATATTTTGGGCTGGGGATTTAGCTCAAGTGGTACCGCGCCAACCTTGGACGCACAAGGGCCCGAGTTCAATCCCTGGCACCACAAAAATAAATAAATAGAAAGAAAGACATGTTATCCAATATTTTTAAAACATGATTGATATTTTAAGCCATTAAATATCAGAGTGGTTTGTAGCTTATGAAGAAATACCTGGAAAAGTGTATAATGTCAATTAACTTTGGTTTAAACTTTAAACTTTAAACTTTCACTTTCTCATCTATGAATAGGAGATAATAATGGTACCAATGTCGGAGGATATGTTATTAAATAAGAATTAATTTGCATTAGTAATAATAATGAATAATGCTTTAAAGAGAGATAGAAACAATGATCTCAGTATGTGACAGTGATCGAAGGAAAACACTGTCATAACTTGATAGATTTGACTAAAAATTCTCATTCAGGTAAAATAAAAATTGACTATTAGAAGGGTAATGAAATAATTGGATAATTATTAATCCACAGAGTTGACAATTAGAAATATCAGATATGTTATAGTGATCAATTAAGAGGTGTCATATGCTGAAACAGATTCTCACTGTTGAATGTGATCCTAACGTATCTATGAAGTGTACCAATGAGATCAATTTAAAAAATCAAAAGCATTATACCTAAAATTTAGTACAACTGCTATGTAGTGCACCTAATGTCACTATTAAACTGCAATTTACATACTGATGGCAATGATTTTAAACCTGGGAACTTCATGATTTTAAATCTAAGAACTTCATGATTTTGAATCTAGGAACTTCATGATTGATATTTATTTCCCTGGTTTTCAGAGGGGACAAAAGCCAGCAGAGTACTGGTGTCAGAGAACCCCACCATTTCCACTTTGTGCTTTGAACAGTTTTCCTGATATTATTTCTCCACTTAATACTTCTCTCTTCATTTTTATTACTCCCTCATTTCTAATTCCTTCTTCCCATCTTTTCTTTACCCATCACTTATAAGACATATAGCCTTCTTCTATGTAAAATTTCAGTTTGAGAGATTAATAGTAGTTACACTATAGAAAATCATGTTTTATTTACTTTTTTACTGACATGCATTTATGATGTTCTTTTGCATAATAATTCTTTGAGATCATTACTACAAAGCTATTTTTAAAATTATTTTTGATCACTTCAGGTACAGAAAACATATGTAATGAACTGTGTGAATTACTATTAGACACATCTCTATGAGCCCCAACTTATATATTAACAATTGGACCTCAATGAAATTCTCCGCTCAAATTAGCAACATTTTTAAAAGTTGAACTGGAACAAGTCATTACCTATAACTAAAAAAAGTTTTCTTTTGTGTACAAGAGGATAGCCAGTACTGTAGACATTAACTGGACTCTTGGTGATAATACACACAAATAGCCTGTGTTAGTACTAGGCATAGAGATGTTACGGCTTTACCTTCTACTTCTCAACAAATATCCAGATGACCATTATTAGTGTTACTGTGGCTGCACGGAGTGCTGTTATCTCGATACCATGGAGAGGCCTCATATGGTACCTTCGGATAACTTAGTGCTCTAAAATCATTATCTTTTCTACCTAATCACATGTGGTGAGGGGAACATTCACATTTTTAGAAATTCTAGGAATCAGATGTCAAATTAATAATGTTGCTATCTCTTTAAACACCATTCCCTAAATCTCTTGTGCATTAGCACTGTTCCTTTAGATTACTCCTGAGTCACTTTTTACTCTTGTGGTGAATTAAATTGAAGGACTATAGTAACTTTCTCTGGTCATGAGGAAGCTGTAACTTGTCCAGGGTCTGCAGCTAAACAGTAATGAACCAAACCAGGGTTAAGAGATCTCAATGCAGAATATTATTAGGCCAGTGATAAGCTTCTACTTGGTTTTTAGGGGAAGTGGGACACCAGACTGGAACTGAGGTGAACACGACATGTTGTCTTAACTAGATAACTGAGCATCTCTAGAGAAAACAGATATCATGAAAAATAGTGTTTTGTAATTCTGAAATTGAATGTGCTTTCCTAAAATCAATCAAAGTGTTCGATTTTAAATTTCTTTGATTCTTTCCTTTAGTTTTTGGGTAAATCGGGTTAGAGAAGAGCTAGGAGAAAACCCTGTACAAACATCCTCATATTGTACAAATGCTTCCACTATGTTATAGAATGATAAACACCCTGAATGCCAGAGTTTAATATACTATGGTAGGATACATAATACTTACCTTCTGTTTAATAATTTGGTTGGAAAATATTTACTCCTTACTTGTGCAACATTTCTAGCCAGGAAATTTATTATTAATTTCCTGTTAATTACTTTAAATTTTCTAACAATGGATATCTTGATTTTCACAAATTTGATTCACTCATACTTTGATATACTTTTGTGTCATTAATGCTTCAGCAAGTCTTTGAAATTTGCTGTCATGAATTTTCCTTTTTCCACAATTTTTCACACTTAAATTTCTGAAACACACATAGTATTTCCATATGTTGCATGTGTTATGTCTTTGATTTCCCTCAGCCCTGTGCTTCTTAGAAAAATGAAAGTTTTCAAAAGCTCTGGAGTCAGATCTAACTCCATTTCCAATTATAGCAATAGATTTGAGATTTCAACCAAATTAAATTTCAGGCCTCTATTTCCTCTTCTGTAAAATGAGATAAAACTTTTATCAATTAACACTTCAGGCAACTATCCAATGAGCTTCCTTAATTCAAATTAGATCAGCCACATCACACTGATTTACTAAGAGCTAATTGTGACAGTTAATTCTAATAAATCAATTTCATTGCATTGCAGAGCAGTTAGAAGTTTAGGAAAACACACTCCTGAACGTGTCTGGATAGCCATTGCTAAAAACATTACCAACCTAGAAATTGAAATGGATGCCCATTAAATGAAAGATTTAGAATCTCAAATCGACAGGATCAGAGAAGAACCTCTCAACCCTAGATGATAATCAAAATCCAAGGAATCAAGGACAAACAGAATAGTGAAAGCCATTGGAAGCTTGAAGTAACTTACAAATGCATGTTTATCTGACTAACTACAGATTTAAGACAAATGTTATACATGAGAAAAACTTGCAGCTAATTTTTCAAACTCTAAAACAAAATATCTCCCAATCTAGATTTCTATATTCTAAAACACTGCCCTTCATAATTGGTGAAGAAATAAGCATTTCATTGACAAAGAGAATCTTGTCAAGTCTTCAATGAAAAAACTTCATGATGATCCAAACAGCAAACCACAATACATTCAAGGTAATCCCAGTGGAGACAATCAAGTCAAAAGAAACAGTAGTAAATACACATCTAACTGGCTGCATAATTAAATATTTTTCTTTTTTTAGTCAGGGTCTGGCTTTGTAGTCCAGGCTGGCCCTGAGCTCACTATATAGCCATGATACACAGTGTGTTTTCCATTATTATTCTCTACTTTTGGTATGAGAAATTATTTTTTCATAGAATAACTTTTCTACTTAACTTTATTACTATTGTATTATATTAAAATAAATTTTAGGGCTGGAGATTTAGCTCAGTGGTTCCAGTGCCTGCCTCGCAAGCACAAGGTCCTGAGTTCGATCCCGGTAACCACATAGAATGCTGGGCGTGGAGACTCACACCCACCAGCCATCAATACCACATACCATAGTGCCAGGCGTGGTGGCTCATGCCTGTAATCCCAGCACTCGGGAGACAGAGACAGGAGGACTGCTAAGTTCACGGTGGCTTGCCTGGGCTACATAGTGAGCTCAGGGCCAGCCTGAACTATAAAGCGAGACCCTGCCTCAAAAATAAATAAATAAATAAATAAATAAATAAATAAATAAATAAATAAATAAATAAATAAAATTTTAAAAAATTTAAGCAAGTAATTTGAAATGGATGCCCATTCAAATAATCGCAGATCATTGCTTAGTAGGTTTTGGTGTGCTTTTTTCATACTACTTGTTTTAGGTGCTTTGAGAATAAGCCCAAAGACATATTTTTCAGTTTTGTCCTTTAGCATTCCCTGAAAGGATGGTGTAAGGGACAACTTCTTAATTTAATGAAATGAACTTCTGATAGTGTATTTTTGATATCTCATTGGGTACAACAACCTTTTAAAAAACTATATAACCTCCTTATAGTACTCTGCTTCTTTGATTATATTCATAGGGTTTTTTTTAATCATCAATACCGCTGTCTTGTAAAGGTATTTTATATGTTATTTGGTCTTTAAAATCTTGCCTTTTTCCCATAAGGTTCAACAATTGATTTAACTGAGAGACCGACTACCCTATAAATCTTCTTAGATGAAATTTATCATACCCAAAAATGAGTTGAGCATTAAAATCTTTACTAACTTCCAATGACTGAGGAGTCAGAAAATATTCGATTATTAATTTTTAAATTAACTTTGTGCCCTCCTTTCATTCTCTCTACATATCAGTATTCTTGGTCTCTAATTATTCCAAGATATATATAAATAGGACTAAATTAATTGATCCCAATCTCACTTGCAGAGTGATACTATTGCTTACTAATATCAATCAAGGTCAGGGGAGAGAAGTATACTGTACAAGGAAAATTTTAGGTATTTTCATTACTACAAAATAAATACTTCAGATAATAATACAAGATTACATGGTAGAATCCAGTCACAATAGCCATTTTTCAAGGGCAACTTCCCCAATATTTTATGTGCTGATGTTCTACACATGTTTAACATTTTACTATGTTTAATATTAAATATGTTGATAGTTAAAACTAATGGAAAACCATAGGAAACTCTCTACATTTCCACCTTGACATATTTTAAGCATCTTCTTTGTGGATATGAAATAATGATTAGACTGGCAAAATATTTTGTTTCCAAGCTATATTAGTTTATATTAGTAAGAAAATCTTTAATATTTAGTATATGAAGAGGCTTTTAATACTTAGATATAGTCTGCTATAATCAAAATTAGGTATTTTTGTTTTTTTTAACTGTCAGTAAAATATTATTTCAATTCCACCAAACAACTATTTATTAAAAAGTGTTTCACTTATTTTTTGTTTATTTTTGTTTTTTTGGACCTGAAAAACTCAAGGATAGAACAGAGCTGAGAAGAGATTACTTTTGTACAAATGATGACCCAAATAACTGAAATATAAGGTATTAGTAAGAAAACAGCAAATATATGCAAAATGAACCATAACGTCTATGCATTTCTTCCATTCCCAAATAAGAGCTACTTAATGAATTAAATTTCATTGACACCCCTATGTCTCCTGAAAGAGATAGCTTCCTTAGTTCACAAACCACATCTGAGTCTGAGCTGTGCTCTCAGAGGTAAGAACTATGTATGGCACATAGCACATTGTGACATTTGAACTCCACCAACAGCTTCAATGGCTTGAGAGCTGGCTGTGGGATTAGGATATCACAGTTCTTGGTGTATCTGTGTGGGTCATGGGTACATAACCTGGAGGTCTGTCTCTGGTCCATGGCCCTGTCTCATACTTTACTTTCCTGCTAGAAAGAAGGGACCAGGTTTTTTCAGCATCCCCTCTGCCTTCATATATTTTGCTTTGTAGCCAGTTGACTATGGATTGGATTATCTGAGTATTTGAGCCAAAACACGTTTAAGTTGTGGGTGTCAGGTATTTTATACCAGCAACAGAAATTCTGACCAATACTATGGGATCACTGAATTTTGTTCAGTTAATATCAGATGCCTGTTATGAAAATATCTGCAGATTTTTTCATTCTTAAATTTAGAAATGAGAAGAACTGGTAAATGAATATTTTATATAAAATAAAAATAATCCAAGTGTCTTAGTTACTTGTCTCATTGCTGAGAAAAATACCCAGCACTCACAAGTTAAAGGAGGAAAAATTGTATTTTGACTGACAGTTTATAGAAATTTCAGTCCGTAGTTGGCTAGGGTGAAGGCAGGTGGCATGGTAGAGGGGTATCACTGAGGAAAACAGTTCATGGCCTGGCAGGTAGATGTCAATGAAGCAGCAAGCAGCAAGCAGCAGCAGGAGGCCTGCTTTTCCTTTCTCCTGTAATATTCCATCGGGGCTACAAGCCTACTGGTTGGTGCCACCCACACCCAGGAATAGGGTTTCCACTATCAACACACAGAGCTATATTAATGCCAATCAGTGAACTAATTTAGTATCATAAACCCTTCATCCCTATATCAGATATTTTAGATCCAGCCAGCTCTGGAAAGGGTTCCACCTATGAGCCCAATGAGTTTTGGGGCAACCTTTAGATACAAGCCATAACATCTGGCTTCATAGTCAGCAGGAGATACTGATATTATAATTAACTTTATTCTTTGTTGAGCATGGATAAAAACACTTTTCATTAGTCTCAATTTCCCTATCAATACATTGCAAGCCAAACCTAATTCTGAGGGCTTCATGATTAAAAGGCAAGATCATATGAAAGATGAAGATATATGTTTTTTATTAGCTTTGGCAGTATGTAATATGTTCTTTCTTTTCTAGGTATGTATCCAGTCAGGAATGAATATAACACAAACTAGAAAATATTCAATTTTTAAACTGCACCAGAAATTATAGTTAAGAAAATAATACTGAAAATATCACATGAAGTAAATTGTGTTTTTCTTTCCAGAGTTCAAGACTGTACTTAAAACATTGAAGGCCACGTATGAAGTGTTCATATTTTGTGATAGACAGAATATTGGTGCAGGGAAAGAATAACTGTGTAAAAGGAAAATATGCTAATTGGCTAATAGATTTATAGAAAGGAGAATAGAGAGGAAAAAAGAGATCTGGAATGTATCTCTGTTTTTTTTTTATACTATAAGGCTAAAAGATAGAAATGCTCTAGAAAAATGAAGACAATACCATGAGCAGAGGGATTTTGTCTACTGATGCTGGAGTAGGATTCTGAGACTCAATCATTTCTCTGGCAGTTCTAACACCAAAATGTCACACAGCCATCCAAATATGGCAAGTGAGAGTTTTTTAATTTCCCAAGAATTTAAAAACTGTTCTGAAATCCAAAATGAATCCCAAGAAAATAGCCTGTTGGGGGGGGGGGACACCCTACTCCCAGAAGGTTATGAGCCTAAAAGTTGGATGGAAGGAAAAAAAGAAACCTACTCCATGATGTACAACCAGCAAGACCAGGAGAAGCCTTCAAATGAAGTATTGTTCTCTGATGAGACAGTTTTAAAAACCAAAGCCATATATTCTAGACAGTAGCCCTTTGTCTGACAAACAGCTAGTAAAGATTTTTTCCCATGTTTTTGGTTGTCTATTAGTGGTGCCAGTGGTTTCTTTTGCTGTGCAGAAGCTTTGTAGTAGGATGAGATCAAACAGCCCAGATGCCCATCAACTGGAGACTGAATAAAGAAGAAGTGGGTTTTTAAAAATAAAATGGAGTATTACTCTGCCATAAAGAGTGACAAGTTTCAGTCATTTATGTGCAAAGGGATACACCTTGAGGATGCACTAATAAGTGAAATAAATAGATCCCAGATACATAAATACCATATACTTCTCTGGTATGGGAACTTATAGATGTAAATGAGTTCTAGAATGTATGACAGATTGTATAAAATAGGAAATATTCAAAGGGAATGTGGTAGGGGAATGTAATGAGGGGAAAGAATAAATATGATTTGGAAAAAGAAATAGTATGTGTATAAGGGGTGGGGGGTTTTAGGTGGGTAAGGATATGTGTAAAAATGAGAATTAACTTGTGTTATATACTGGTACAAATTCCCCAATTTGAGTGTGATTGTGAGCTATATATAAAATGTACCAATAAAGCATTCAATTTTTTAAAAAGTAAAAGAAAATTAAAAACCAAAGTCATGTTTACTCCCAATTTCATTCTGAAGACCGTCAAAACTTGTGTTGACTACAAAACAACAGAATATACCAAAACAATATTAAAAGCATCTGAAGACCTGTGCTGGCTTAGGCAGCACATATACTAAAAAAAGCATCTGAAGGCCTTATCTTTGTCAGTCAAAAAATAAACATAGTATTTTATAAATCGTATCTCCTTCATTAAAAAGCTAGATATCAACTTGGTAAAGTTATCAGAGGCCCAGAGAAATAATGTTATTTTTTAGTTCCATGATATTATCCAGGGGGCTCTTTAAATACTAAGTTTAACATATGGCAGTGTTTGCTAAGTGGCACAATGATTTTATTAATTTACTGATTAACCAATAAGTTCCACTGTAAGAAGAAGAGATTAGTTACAGATAAGATGAAAGAGCTATTTTTATTTTTTTCCATGTGTCCCAGTTGTAGTATAATTGCATTCTAAGACCTTGTTTCCCTAGCAGGATACGGGTAATTTTTTCAAGTTGTTTCATCAATCCTGTGAATAAGACTGCTAAAGTTAGATACCTTTATGCAGGCATTTTATTTTCATGAAGATGTTAGGTTTTTCAATTGTTCCCATTCCTTTGCTATTTAAGAGAAGCATTGCATGATGCTAAAATGTATTTACTGTTTGAAAATAAAAGTATTTTAATCAAAAATTAGTAACTTAGGGCTTCTAATTTGAGGTCAAACACATAAATCCCTAGTCACTGTTCAGACTCTCTCAATAAGAAAAACGTGTACAAACTAAAAATCAATAGTTCTTCTTGGACTCACAAGAGAACTGAAGTTGTAGAGCAAAAGGCTTCTCCAAAATTAGAGAGAATCAAACACAAATTGATAGAGAAGTTATCTATTCACCTGGAGCTAACCCTGCTAGACATCATAGACAGGAACAGGTCAGTGATAATTTTGATAAAGTGGTAAAGGTGGAGCACAGACTAGCATGAGGATAAGAAGCTCCTAAGAGCCATAGTCATTAGGAGACCCTCACATTTTCCCAGGCTCTCATTCCAGGAAACCCACCATGCTCCCACTGTGAAGAATTGACAAAGATCTCCTTTGGCCCTGGCATGACAAGAAAATGAATGCTCTCCCGAAACCCACTCAAAATCATCTCTGTGTTAGAATCCTACCATCCAGACAAGTGAATTTTCGAGAGTATAAATGGAACTTGATTCCATGTAGAGGAGAGGGATTACTGTCCACTTAGCTCTCTTTCAGTTATTGATCTCACATCAGGCAGAAAGATATGGGCAAGAGATAAAGTGGGTTCAAGAAAATAGTTTAATAATGCTACAGCTACAGAAAGGAATGGCCAAAAGAAGGAAAAACAAAAGTAACCCTGAACTAAAATACTTTTAATGGCCAAACCCTAAGATATCCAACTACTGGAAGACATATTTAAGTATAGGATGATTGAATTACATTTCTTAATCATAGTCTTTCATTATATCAATAAGCTTCATATAATAATGATGGATTACAGCTGAAACAACTGTAAGCCACTCATGCTTGCTAAGTATCAGCCCAGAAAGAAAACACAAAAACTGAGTAGTTTTTCCTTATGTATAGATAACAAACATGGACTAGTGAAAAAAATTAAAAAGAAACAAAAGTAAAGTCATAAAAGCAAGCACAAACCGCAATCCCCTGTAGATATAAAATCACAAGCATGTGTCAGCTCTAGCTAAGTAAATACAAATCCTCATGTTAAAGGGTGTTTCCTACATGTTATATTAAATAATGTGGCATGCCTAGCATTTAACAAAAAACTACAAGCCAAAAGGTAGGCCTAGACATAACACAAATGTAAATATCACGTAGGTTGAAAATAATTGTGATTAAGACTTTACATATTATAATAGAGATAGAACAAAATAAAAAGGACTAACTAGATAGTGGTAGAAAATAAAAATGACCGGAAAAAATGTTATAAAATCCAAACATATTGACAGTAAAATAATCAACAGGTTCAATATTCAAAAAGTAATAATCAAAGTGAACTTGAATTTGTGTTTATAAAAATTATAAAAATTAAACCAGAGGGAAAATGAGTGAAACAAAAAACTAATAGCCAAAACATCCATGAACTGTAGGTTAAAAAATTTAACCCATGCCATGCAATCAGAGTACTAGAAAAAGATTGTCAGAAAAAAAGAAAGTGTGAAATGATAATGGCTGAATTCTTCTCTAAATTAGTGATAAGCACAAATCACAGGTTCAAGAAATTCATACAGTCCCAGACAAGAAATTAGTGCATACTATTCCTCTCTTTCCTGAAGAAAACCCTTGGTTAAATCCTATTCCAGTTGAAGAAAACAAAGACTAAAAATTGTTAAATCAGCAAGAAGGAAAATAAAACACTTTAATTATAAAGAAGCAAGATTTCCTGTATTTAAGGACCATGGAAGACAGAAAATAATGAACTATTTCATGTGTAAAAGAAAAATAAACTCACCAAATTAAAATTTCATATCAATGGAACCATAATTCAGTAGTGAAAAGGAAAGAAAATAATAACTCAGACAAACTTAAAGGAATTTGCCCCCAGATCTCAGCTCGAAGATAGCAGAAATTGGTTTCTTGGGAGTTTTGGAGTTTGGAGGTCAGAGACAAGTGTGCCAGTATGGTGCAGTCCTAGTGAGATCTCGATTCCCAGTTGTGTTCATGGCCCCTTTCCTGTTGTGTGTCTATGCGGCCTTTTGTGGGTGCACGAACATGAAAAAGAGAAAGAGAAGAGGTTCTCGGGGATCTCTTCTCCGATGGGAACCCTGCTCAGGAGGACTCCACTTCCACGGCTTTATATAATCCTAGGTACCCTTCCCAGGACTCAGTCTTCAAATGCCATCCCACCAGGTGCAAGGACTTCAACATATACATTTTGGCTGGATAAAATCATTCAGTTCATAATAGCTTGTTTGCAGCAATAAGAGTAGGGATTTATTATATGATTTATAGCCTATGAAAAGTGGAGCGATTGATAATGATTAATGTAAGAAGGGAAAGACCATTAGTGAAGCATATAGCATATACACTACTAGTGAAGCATATAGCATTATCAAAATTTATTAACTTTGATTGCTAAATTTTCCTTAGTAGAAGTTTGCAATATAATGATTACATTCATCATGGGGAGTTGATATACGTGTAGAACCCATCTCCATTCTTTTTACTTCCCGTTCCTCCCTAAACCTCCAACCCATTTTGGATTATTTTGAAACTATCTTTTAGGAAGAAAGTTAGAAAAGTAGGTTTTAAAAGTCACCAAAACAGTCACAAAAGGAATTAAAAAATAATAAACTAAA
>PVIC010025692.1:14181-25224 GCA_004025085.1 Thryonomys swinderianus
GGTGTTGATTGTTGGTGGGCGTGTCTCCATGCCCAGCATTATATGTGGTTACCGGGGATCAAACTCAGGTCCTTGAGCTTGCGAGGCAGGCGCTGGAAGCACTGAGCTAACCCTCCGGCCCCCAAAATTTCATTTTTAATGTAAAAACTCACATAGATTAAAAGTAAAACTGTGTAAAATACATATTATGTAAATGATGATAGAAATCTTCAATATCTTTTGAACAAAATGGAATCCTGAATAAAGAAGATAATAAAGTAGAGAACTTGTAGCATGATGACAAATCGTCAGTCAGCCAAGAAGTCACAAACACGCATGTATCTTTATCAGTTTCCTGTGGCTGCCATACAACCTATCACAAAGTCAATGAGACAGTACAAATGTATTCTCTCACGGCAGGAAGGTCCGACTCCCTCTGAATGTTCAAGAGAAATTTCCTTATCTCATGTCTATTCCAGTTTCTCTGACTTTTCAGTTTCTTACGGCTTCAGATGATCCTTAGTTTATGGTTGCAAAACTCACACCCACCTCAGTCTTTGTGTGGCATTCTGTTGTCTAACAGCTCGTCTATGTAGCTCTCATAGAGACTCTCGTAAAGTTTGCTGTCAGAATAGGGCCCCCCTGGGCTGACTAGGATGACCTTACCAGAGAGTCTCAATTATATAAGCAGAACCAGTTTTCTTCTTTTTTCTTTTTTTTTTTTTTTGAGAGAGGGTCTCACTTTGTAGTTCAGGCTGGCCCTGAGCTCACTATGTAGCCCAGGCAAGCCTTGAACTCAGCAATCCTCCTGTCTCTGTCTCCCGAGTGCTGGGATTACAGGCGTGAGCCACCACGCCCAGCCAGAACCAGTTTTTTCCTTGTAAGGTCATATTTAAGGTGTGCATATATTTTTGAGGACCACTTTTCAATCTCTCTAGCAAATAATATTTGATTATCAAAATATATGGAAAAATTATGAGACTATAGATTAGAAATAGATTAATGGCTTCTTACATTCGGAAACTCCAAACCTCTTGTGTCAATAACTCATATGTAAGCAGGCAGAAAGTCAGTATTGATGTAAATTATCTGACCAACATTATACATCAAATGCTCTAATTTATATTTGTAAAATAGTCCATCCAGCAATAGGAGGATACACATTCTGTTCAAGAACATAGGGACCTTTAGCAAGATAGATCAATTCTGTGCCATAAAACATGTTCTCTTATAAAATCTTATTATAAAATCACTATAATGGAGTGAATATATTTCCTTTGCAAAAAAAAAAAAGGTTCATGGAATGAAAGGCAAGCAGCAGACTGGGGAAAATATTTGCAAATTACTTATCTGATAAAGGACTTTGCTCAGAATATAAAATGAACTTTGCAAATTCACAAGACATGCATATGGCAAATAAGTTTATGAAAAGCAAACTTAATTTGTCATTAGGGGAATGCAAATTAAAATGACTGAATAACAATGTCTGCATTATAAAATGGTTAAATTGAATAAACAAATAGATTATAAAAGTAACTGCTGAAAAAAGTACAAGCTTCAAATTTCTCATTGTCTTTTGATAGAAATGCAAAATGTTACCCTCCTTAGAAGGCAGCTCAAGAGTTTATGACAAGATTAAACACATTGTTTCTCTATATTATACAGTATCTTGTTCCTTTGTATTTATCCTCCTGGTTTTAGAACATACATTTACACAGAAACCTGACTATAGATTTTTATTAAAATCCATTCATAATTATAAGAAAAATTGGTAAAAATGCCCTGTGGTAGAAAGACCTTGAGATATCAATTCAGATGGATATCATTAAATTATTTAAACATGAAGTATCTAGCTCTGAAAAAATATAAATAGATATTAAATGCATATGAGTAAGACAAACCCACCAGTCTGAAATGGCTATGCTCTACAGGTTTCTATTTATATAATAGCATTATGGCTAGTACAAAATTATAGGGGAAAACAGGCCTTTGGTTGCCAGAGGCCTATTTTGGAGGTGCATTGAATAAATATGCACAAAAAATTGTAGCACAATGAAACCATGGGATACAGATATAGCTCAGTAGTAGAACACCTGCCTAGCATGGGTGAAGAGATATGAAATGAATCTGGAGGACCTTTTAGTACCACAAACCAATGAAGAGAAAAAGGAAGATAAACCTTTTCTTGAAACTGTTCTCATCTTAAAAATGCTCCAAGGGGATCAAATTCAGGGCCTCTTCCATGCTTGGCAAAAGTTCTGCCAATAGCAGGGTGTGGTGGCTCACCCTTGTAATCCCAGCACTCGGGAGGCAGAGGCAGGAGGATTGCTGAGTTCGAGGCTTGCCTGGGCTACATAGTGAGCTCAAGCCCAGCCTGAACTACAAAGCGAGACCCTGTCACACACACACACACAAAAGTTCTGCCAATAAAATGGGGTATTACTCTGCTGTAAAGAATGACAAGTTTCATTTATGTGCAAATGGATACACCCTGAGGACACTCTAATAAGTGAAATAGATCCCAGATATGTAGATATTGTATCTTTCTTTGTTATGAGAACCTGTAGATGTAAATGAGTTCTAGAAATATGATAGATTTGTAAAACAGCAAATAGTCAAAGGGAATGTGGTAGGGGAAAGTATTAAGGGGAAAGAATAAATATGATTTGTAAAGAAAAAGGAATAACATATAAATAGGGGGTATGAGGTTGTGGGGTGGGTAGGAATGTGGGTAAAAATGAGGATTAACTCATGTCATATACTGGTACAAATTCCTTAATGTTGAGTGTGATTGTGAGCTGTATATAAAATGTACCAATAAAAATTCAATTAAAATTAAAAAAAGTTTATCTTGAGTAGACAACTAATGAAAATAATTAATACAGTTACAGAGGACTGGAACAAACTCTTTAGCATTCTTCTATTGGGCCCCAAGAAGAAATGGTTGATTTCCACATGTGATTGGAATAAATATTAAGTAAAACTATATAAAAATTTTAAAAACATGGGAATTGACTTTAAATTTAAATACAATTTGACATGTTGAATCTAGAGGGAGCATATACTAGGGGGAGAAGTACTTGATGGAAGTACAGAGATGACACTAGAACTTTGGGGGATAAACAGACACTAATTTAATATGGTTGGAACATACTTATTTGTAAGACTATAACACAAGCCAAGTCAGGGCAAATACACCATTGGTTTGGAAGTCTGGAAGAGTGGTAAGTTAAGGACTCAGTTTCTATAGGAAAGATCCACTGTTGCAAATCATGAGGAGGGTAATGTTAGAGTCTATCTTATACACTAATTCATACTTATAATTAGTTACCTATGGGATAAGTTAGGATACACAGGATAAAGAATTGAATGTTACCACACTTTGACTCTAGAGCCTTTCGTAGACTGAGTTGTATTTGCTCAAAAATGTCGAAGCCCTGGTTCCCAATGTGGTTCGGAAAGATGGCCTTTTAGCAGGTAAGGTGAAACATGGTCATGGAAGTGTAGTTATAATGCATTATGGCCGATGTCTTTCTAAGAAAAAGAATAGCTTCTGTCTCTCCCCCTTGGCCCAACCCCTCACCTCCTTCCTCCTTATATCTGGTCTCTAAAGTCTCTTTTACCTCACTTATCATTTTTTTGCATTATTTGTCTCTGAAGCTATGCATCATCCAGTGATATTCTATATATTTTACAGATTGATTCATCTCACTTCTTTAAATAGCATAATTTCAGTGAGACAAGAAATGTTTAATTTTGTTTGTTTGGTTTTTAATATATTTTCTGTCTGGAAAGTAGCCATTCAAATTGTGTGGGGCATGAAAGGATGCATTTGACTACAGACAAAAAGGAAGGAAAAAGATAGGTAAAAATAAAAACAAAGTTACAGTAGCTCACATTTATTAAAAACAATGAATACATATAATTTATGAGAAATTGCTTGTTTGGGGGCCAATCTGCTATTTACCTTTGGATATGTTGATTTCTAGGAGGCACTGACATTTTTCTGTGGTTTAGACGGTGGGGAAGATGCGTCCAGAATCCTGAGGAAAGGTCAGACTGACAAAAATACCTCCAGGGGAAGAGGTTTACATTCAATATTTAAACAAAGAGCACTTTTTGGAGAAATATGGTCCTCACAATTGAAAAATCATACCTAAAAAAATAATCATAATCCTCAGTGATTAATTAGCTTCTGATTTCCATCAAGCAATACATGCACACTTAGGTATACATATGTGTCTATATATTTAGACACAAAATTGCTTCTATTTTTTAATTTTTAGAAATGATATTAATGGGTCTTCTTTGGCAAGGCATCTGTGTCAGTGGTTTAGGTGTCTATGAATAGTCTTGAAAGGTAGGAAATATCCATCACCTTCAGTAACAAAAAGGGTCCATTCTCAGTAAACCTCTGGGGTCTACCTGTCTGGGAAGAGAAAACTGCCAATAATATCTAGGCTTTGTCACCTTTTTCAAAAGCAATTATAATCATTCAGAGGAAGAGGGACATTTCTCTGTCTCTCTATTGTCAACAGTATGGGCAAGACTCAAAGATTTCTTTTAAATTCAAGTAAAACTGCACCAACTCTAAAAAATGGAAAGTGAAACAAGAAAAGCCATGACAGTTTTAATTTTAAATTCAATGATTTGAATTTCAGGTTAACTTCTAGACAATCTTATTGAATTAAATGATAATGGCCCTAAATCTTTGACCATATATTGGAAAGTTAAAGCTTATTATAAAAATCTGCAATAAGTGCTTAAATATTTATATAATAATTATGATTGTTCAATTATATCTTTTGAAAATAAGCTATTGAAAATCTCAAGTGAGTAGAAGTAGAGAGATAACATGATGGAATATCTTGGGAATGTTTGCTTCAGACTGACAGTACCCAATGTAACAGAACCAATTTCAAGGAGCCAAAGAGTTTCTTTTGCTGTGGATTTTCTTCTTTGAAATGAGGATCCTCACAATAGTGGAGTATTCTTGAAGATTAAGTGAACTAACATGGGCAGATAACTTGCCATAATTTTTGAGTTGGAAGAATTAAATGGTAAGTATTAGTGCACAAAGATAGAGATAATGAATTTCTAAGAAATGGAATTTCTCAGATTGCTCTTATTTAAATGAAAACATATGCACTATGAAGCAGAATGAGTACTTTTTCAAAAAGCTAGATAACTGACTGTAAGTTTTTATCTTTTTATTCTCAAAGATTTTTTTTTTAAACAAGGAGTTCCTCAGGAACCACAACTGAGATCGCTGCAGATTAAACATGTTGAACATAGAGAAACATCACATCACATCTTTCAGGGAGAAAAATAATGTAAGGATTGGAGAGCAACAGAAATAGGCATCGTTATTTCAGGTAAGCTATGAATTTCCTGTTTTAAAAAAAGACAGAGAGAGAATTCTGATTCTTTGTTGATAAGTTTGGGGCATCTCATTTTGAAGTTGTTGGTGAATTGTGCCTCAAAATACCTTAAAACTCAACATGCTATGAAGAAACAAGGTACAGCTAGAGCTTTTTTTGCTTTGTTTTAATCTAAGTGGTTCTATGTCACATGAGAATATTTTTGACAACCTCAGCCAATGAGATGGACTATACCAGTTGCCTCAAACTAAAACACAGTAGAACAATTACCCCAGAAGCACTAAATTATAGCGGATTTACTTTAGCTGTGAGGTCAGTGTCAACCCTATATGCCACCATTTTCTAACTATGACATAGGCTTAAATTACAGAATTTATTGCAATCTCACATTCTTTCTCATTTAGCAAGTAAAATAAGAACGCCTACTTCAAAGGGCCCATGAGAGAACTGAATGAGATAATTCATTAAAAGTATAGTATACTAACTAGCGCAGCAGCAGATAATTAAGTGATTGTGGTTGTTATGCAGATAAATAGTACTTCAGAATTTTAATTGCAAACAATAGAGAAAACACAGACACAGGCATCAAATTTTTCTGCTCAGATACCCGGTTACATTTCAGGAAGTATAGTTTAAGGCTTACTTATTTCATTATAATATTTTGTTCTGTCACAGAATTTTCTTTACACTTGAACTAGGAAGAAGCATTTAGAAGGGAGATTACATAATAGAAAATGGTTATAAATCATTTTAATGTCCTTCATATTCTTGCAGTGAATAGTAGTAGAAATACACCATTAAATATAATCACCGCACTCCTATTTTCAGCCTTGGCAGTCTAAATGAGAACCCAAAGGGGGCTCTGGTCTCATAGCAAAGTGCTTGGGAATGCATCTCAGACCTCACCAGCACACAGCATCTTCTTGCTTTTGTTTAATTTGATGGGTCATTTCAGCTTGACAGTCTCAAATTTCATAATGTGAATTTGCTTAATTTCCGCAGTTACTTAAAATTTCCCCTCTATACCTCTGTTTTGAAATAACACTACTGGAAGTTATTTGTAAGTCAAATCCCCAAGGGGAATAAACATGTCTTATGATATTCCTGAGTTTAAACTCTAAATAATTTCCCCTTTAAATTTATATGAAAATATAGGATTTCTTTCATTCTGTCACTCTCCCGTTTTTCTTTTCCTCTTTCCTTTTTCTTTATTCCCTCTTTTTAAATGTTTCTTTACTTTGGTTTCATTTTGCACAAAAATGGAAACCCTGAAGCCCTTCCATTTCTGATATGATTTGTGATATTTCCCAAATCTAACATTTTCCTTTACTTGAACAAATGATTAAAGAAAAAAATATTGTTTTCAGCAGTTTTATTTCTGAGGCAAGCTAAATACAAATACTGGGGGGAAAAAGTAAGAATAAATGATTCAAAAATATCTAATCTTCTTTTCAACAAGTACCAACTAAATTGTGAATTACTTAGATTTTAATATTGTCTAGCAAAGCTAACATGCCAGTAAGAAGACCTTTTATCCTTTGGAAATTTGGTGTGAGGATGTAATGAGGGGAAGGAATAAATATGATTCTGAAAGAAAATAAAAGAGCATGAATATAGGGGGTGAGGAGGTGTGGGTGGCTGGGGATATGGGTAAAAATGAGAACTGACTGTGTCATATATTGGTACAAATTCCCCAATGTTATGTGTGATTGTGAGATGTATATAAATTGTACCAATAAATAATTCAATTTGAAAAAAGGGAGTAATGATAATAATTGGCAGATTATATTTCCAATATTATACAGTCTATCAAAAATATATACACCCTCATGAGCATAATGGCTCACACTTGTAATCCCAGCTCTTGGGAGATAGAGGCAGGAGGATTGCTGAGTTCGAGGCTTGACTGGGCTACCTAGTGAGCTCAGGGCCAGCCTGAACAACAAAGTGGGACGCTGTCTTAAAAAATAATTTAAAAATATGTAAAAATATATACACACACACATACAAACACACACATACATCCTTCAGAGAAAAAAGAACTCATATAAATGTTTTAATACTAAATTTACTGAGACAAAATGAGATTAATACAAGTTATTTTGGGCCTCTACAATTACAAGAGCTTCTCAAAGAGGTGGCCATTACCTTCCAGACATTTATTAAGACAGGGAACCGCTGCTTGGGCTACCTTGGTCACTGAGATTGCTGCACATGCACTTTAAATCTCTTCTCTAAGGCCCGGCAGTGTAGTGGGTTTTCTGAAACATAAGGCATCCTCTCGCGTCTTCCTTATGAGGGTCACACCAACTGTTCAAAGACATCAGTTTGTTTTTTTCATCAAGCATATATAAATTCTTTTGCTAAACTCTATTATTTCCATATTGGACCCTTGTTGCAGTATTTAGCAAAAGCATCTACTTGTGCAATGAAGCAGAGATTAAATTAGCTTGCACATGGGAAAAAGAACAAGTCGACACTGTGAGACAAGGCTAAGTGATATCACCTTCCCAATGTCCATCTTTTCCCAGAATATCACTGCTTTGCTTGGAGTAGTGCTCCTACCATGTCTCCCAGTTCAGTCCAGCTCTTCCTTGTAATATAACAGACATCTCTTTTCCTGGGATATCACTCTTCTCTTTGAGCCTTCCATTTATAGCCAGGAGCTCATTTCTCTAATGGCATAATGTGCTATTTACATTAGAGAATTACACTGTAATCACTTTTTTTTTTGAGACAGGGCTTGCTTAGTAGTTCAGGCTGGCCCTCAGGTCCCAATGTAGCTCAGGCAAGCCTCAAACTCAGCAATCCTCCTGCCTCTGCCTTCTGGGTGCTGGGATTACAGGTGTGAGCCATCATCCCAGCATTTGTTATCACCTTATTTAAAAAAGTAAAACAACCACCTCCTTCCTGAAACTACTAAGAGAGGGTTCCTACAGGCTGGAAAATCTTTCTACAGATGCCAGCCCAGCATCTGTACACAGGCCAATGCACTTGTTCACATGTATGCTTATATCTCTCCAAAAGAATTTTATTACTATGAAGATTTAACTTTGTTTTTTGTTGTTTACCCTCAGTGATTACAGTATATCCTGAATTTCTTGAAAGAATAAAGAAATGGAGTAAAAGAGAGCTGAAGAAATAAGTGCTTTTTGTCCTTGGCAAAGCAGATGTTAGCCTTTTGAGCTACACAATAGGGAAAACTCTTCAGACACCACCATAAACCCCACTACCTATATTCTCAGAACAGCACCATAGAGTTGGGCTTCATTACTAAGGCTAGCACTATGCTATTTTCATCATATTAGGTTGATTGTTAATAATTATGTTCAACTAAGCCACATTACATCTATTAAAAGCCATTCCCCAATAGTCTTCATTTCCTTAAGTTCTATAGGCTCCAGACAGTCTGGAATTGATTCAATTCTCTGTTCTGTAGCAGCAAAATGAAACATATTTAAAACATGAATGATTAAAATTAAACTAATATCATTCCACCTGGAGTTTATTTGTAAGAAACCATCTGGCCATGGTTTGATCAATACTATCAGGAAGCTTTTCAAAAACAAAAGCTACTATAGTAACTTCCTTTGATGACTGGTTATTGAAAAAAATAAATTGATAGTTAGGTCAAAGAGTATTCTTTGAGCAGAAAATGGTACTTCCTTGAATCATAAAAGTGCAATTGTGATTTATGTCAGATAACCTGAGGCCCTGGACATAATGTAGACCAGATATTAGGTAATGTCATGGGATTAGGTTGTGGTTTAAAGAATGGCACTGAATGTTGAAATGCAATACATATAGTTTTATTAAACTATTGAGAAGTCATTTGTAAGATTAGGAGAAAGTTGAAGATGCAATAACATGCATGTTAATAATGATGATTTATCCAGTAATAGTTATGGAGAGTACACTGTACATCAGCACTGCACTGAGCACTGAGGAGATCTAAGGAAGTCGACAGTTTCCCCTTAAATGCTCCCATTCTGATGTAGAACAGGAGAAGAACAACAGACCACAAAATTATCATGAAGCATGGAGAAAGAAACACAGTGGAGGTAAAAGAAGGTATGGTGGGATGCTCGGAGTGCATGCTGCTTGGAGTGAAGTATCGAGTTTTCATAAAGCTTTATAGAGAAGATAATCTAGTCCTAAAGCTTTAAAATTAAAGTAAGTGGATACATCCACGAGGGAGATAGAAGATCCCACAAGGATGAACATCAAGTATCTGGGCAAAATCATTGTAGAATAACTTTGCAGAACTGGGAAGCAATTTGATATAGATGGAGAATGAGGTTCTTAAAGATGACAGCAATTTTGATTATAAGGAAGTAAATCTGAGCCGGTTTAACTAAGCTAAACATCATTCAGTAATCTAATTTTATATAGATAACTATGAGGCAAATATCATGTAGATGCTTGAATATATACAAATTAAGAGAGATTGTCTTTGTGACACATAAGAATGCTATTTCCTCCTTGTGATCTTCCATAGGTTATGTGATTAGGCTTTTGAGAACGTGAAATTTGAAGCAAAAATACTTATCATCACTACATGTTGTCACTTAATGTCTGGGTTACTTTGGGGACATTACATAACCTGGCTGATAGAATTTTTCTAAGTGAAAAGGTAGCTAATAACTTATTCTTGCAGAGGTAAACCTGCAATTAGCAGGTCCTTAGGAAATGAGAAGTGCTACCCTGTTCATCACCATATTGACATTATTGTCTACTGGAATAGAATGTCATACTCTCATAATAAATCTTGATTTTGACATTTTCTGACAGGATGGTACCATTGTAACATATTCATTAGCCATTCCAGCCAATGAGCAGGGCCTGGGGCCTCTTCCCGGACCTATGCATTTTGATAATTGTTCCTTTGTCATTCAGAATGTGCAAGAGTAGACCTTCTGTAATAGGAGAATTAGGGCATATGTGCAGTATGTATTAACTGTGTTCATCTTAGGGAACTGGCACACGTAGAAAACTCATCTTAATTTTGATCCCTTCCCCCTGCTCTCTACAATCTCCCCCTGCCCAGATTTGCACCTTCTGTGACTTCTGGATCTGTGTCCCATTAGAGCTCTAAAATGTCTTCGGGAGAAATAACAGAACATAAGCACAAGCAGGTCCATAAAGTGAAACAATTACATTTGTGTGCTGTGTTGTATTATATGCTGAAGGCTTATCTTGTAATTGGCACACTGATAACTGCTATAAAATATATTTTTTTAAATTTTCAGGACATCTCTGTGAGTTAGTTACTGATAGAGTTCAAACATCTCAATTAGAAAATTAAAGCTTATTGTGTTTAAGTACTTCTGATAGAGTTCAAACATCTCAATTAGAAAATTAAAGCTTATTGTGTTTAAGTACTTCACTCAAAGTCAATTATTTAGTAAACAGCTGATCTAGATCCTAAATCTAGAGAATATATTTTATTATTTTAGGACATCAAAGTAACCCACAGTTTTTTCCTTTTCTCTCATTAGTATATTCTGGCAGCAATATATTTCACAATTATTTTGGGGGTGGGTACATGTAATTAATAAAACTGCCTTTCTTGTTTTAAATCTCTTTCTCCTTCCCTCTGTCCTCCTCTGATTTCCCCTTTCCCCCATTTTCATTTTTATTGATATTATTAATCTTAGTTCATGTTTATGTCATGTAATATATA
>PVIC010025693.1:0-25095 GCA_004025085.1 Thryonomys swinderianus
GGAAAAACTGCCCCAAAGGCTGATAGGATTCCCTAGAAAGGATTCCTGGCAGTGATTGAGAAACACAGTAATGGGGAATTGCACTTGATCTCTTTTGAGGTTTGTTCTGATGTGTGTAGTCTTTACATCCTATTAAACTTTTGAAAGATAAACTGATACAAGAATGATTTGCCAAGGCCAGCTGCTCTTCCTTTTAAAACCTTGACTCAGTGTACACATTGAAGGGATGGGGGAGTAAGATAAAAGCATTATAAATATGAGGTTAACTGAATTCGAATAGAAGGTTCTCTCAAGTTATTGCATTCCTTAGAAAATAAATACATTGCGCATATGGTTAAGATTGATCAAAAAAGTATTCTGTATGCCAGTGATTACATTCCCATCTGTGATTAAGGTTTTCTGTCGGCATCTGGTTTTCACATTATATTTCTGTAACAAGAATCCTTTATATAGCAGAGTTCACTTTCTGTATTTTCTATTAGCTGCAGCTTGAACTACTGCACGGATCGCAGATTTACACATGTGGTTTTCATTACTTCATACCATTGAGAAAAAGTAATATTTGTTTGGGAATGTATGTTTTCCACAATTTCCATGGTAATACAACATGTTGAGCCTTTTTAATAACACTCTTGTAGAACTACAAATTGAGGCATTCTGTTGGTGGAACTTAGCTTTTAAATTTTTCTCAGTGTATGTTCCCCTCATAATGGGGTCTTACAAGTTTGAGGGCTGAAGCTCCAAACAAAACAGTCCATACAGATAAATTTTACTGTTATTTGCATGTGCAGAATATGTACCCCAAGTATCCGAACCTGCATTTCAAAGCGGTCATCACCCTGACTCACTGTTACTCATGGTAGAAGTGCATTTAATGTGTTGGATGTAGAAGCCCAAGCATAATACTCCAAAGCCCAGAGATAAGCTTTATACAAATTCTGTTGATTATGATATAGTCATTTTCATACAGAAAATAGTTATGCATGGGGGGGCTGCCTGGGTAACTGTAGATTTGGATTGTGCTTATTCCTGTGTATATTTGTATATTAACATTTAAGAATTTATAAATACTTGGATTTGAAAGGTTTTATAATGTTGTCCTCCCTGCCAGGCTTTCTCTATTCGCTTTAGAATCCTTTGCTTAAAGTAGGACCCTAAGTGTAGTTAAGAAGGGAAGCAGTGTACTATTCTATAACCAGGGGTCACTTCTATTTGCAAAATTGGTCATTTAAAGCAAGTTTATCCACATGGTAATTTTATATGCCTCAAGACTGAGATTCATCACACTAGTTTTGCTAATCGGCTGATCTGAGTCTGCCACTAGTAGTCAGGAGTAGGAAGAAATAGCTTCAGACCCGAGGGAATTCCTGTGTGCTTTGATGATTCGCTTGCTTAGTGGAGATTATTAACTATGGCCCATGCAGGGCCACGATCCACTTGTGTCAGCCTCTCCAGTGTCTTTTGCTGGTGGTTGCTGAAGCACAAAATATTTCCTATTGTAGATTATGACTGAATCTAAAAACCTGTCCATTTTCTTTGCCCAGTTTCTAGCCTCTGTAAATTATTTTTACTTAGGTACAAAGCACTGGACATAAAAGAATTGTGCAGGAAAAAACACACATTTCTGTCTTCCAGAAACATTCCTGTTTAATATCTAGATGTATTTCCTCCCACTTTCTCCCTTTGTGTGCCCCTTCCCCTCAGTATTTGAGTATTTACATCATCTCCATGTGTTATGTACTCGTGTATCTTGGACATGTCCTAATTGGGATATTCTCTTAATCATTTGTTTTTAGAGGTTTTGTTAAATGTTTCCAAGTTCTGAATGATTGATGTTCGTTGCTGAGATGTAAGGCAGTTTCCAGCTTAGAAATACCGAGTGCCATATTTTTCTTAATTAGTGCCGTTAATTTTTAGCATAAAGAACAAGAAACAAATGACTATATCAAAGTCGTAATATACATGGTATTTTTAATAAAAACTTTTCTCTGTACACTAGAATCTGTTCATCAATGTAAACTCCTAGAAAGTAATTTGGTTTCAAAACTAATGTCATCATCCTCAGTAATACTTTTTGAATTGGCTTTTATAAATCTTTATTGTTCTGCAATTATTGAGCTCTAGACTCTCACATTTCATAGATTATAAAAGTTAAACAGTACCACTTGTTTCAGTTCATAGTGGCAGTAGGAGATATGCCATAGTACTAGTAGTGACAGTAGAGTAAATGGTCGGGAATGGATGAATGAATTCAAAACTGCCAAATCTAGCAGGAAAATGAGAAAATTTGGATTATTCTACAGGAAGAAAAGAAAGTAATAGAAATATATTGATGTAAAGTAATTCACTAATAATTGTTTCAATTAAGATTTTAAAGTAATCAATTACATGAAGATTATTCATTGTTTTCAGATATTTTAAACTGTTTTAACTGGTAATAGCCACACTGAAATTTCAAAGCAGTGAAATACTATGGATACCACATTGTTTTGAAACAGGGGTTAACTCAACAAAATGAGGCAAAAAGTACAATGTCAACACATTTTCTAAAGAAACCATGATATCTGACAGATTATTTCATTGCTTTCCTGAAACAAATATAATTGAAGTATTGATGTGTGTATACCTTAAAACCAATGTAAAAAGAGTTTTCAAGTTTGGAACGTGTCCAGCTTTGACTCATGATTAGAAATTTAAGAGTTCATTAGAGCATGTCTCTATAGGAACTGAGGAAATGGGGCTTCTTTTGAAGTTTCCTAAAATTTAGAAGAGCTTCTATTGGTTGTTTAAATCGAAACAAAGCTGGCCTCGTATTGTCATGTGAAAAGATGGTATACTACTGTAGACTGGTTGTGATGTATGCATTTTTTCTCCCTTTGTTGTTGTCAATAGAAAAGATTGATCTCTGGGCTGGTGAACATAATCTCTGTCCCAGTCAGAAAAGGAGAGAGGAAATTAGCAGAGCGATTGGTGGAGAATGATATCTGTCAAAAGAAACACTTGGAGAGCACTGAGTTTAGTAATAGGTGACTGCCGGAAAAAAGGGAACTTTGAATATTGTCAAGGTAAGGAACAGATGAATATTTTGATTTTGCAATTTATCAGAAAAATCAACTCTTTTTTTTTTTCTCAATAAATTATAATTGTGAAGATTTTTTTTTCTTTTTCTCTATGCAGTAGTGCCTGTTGATAGCTTGTATTGTTATGTTTTAACTCTTTGTTTGAAGTCTTTGGGTGTGGGGATTGGGTGGGGATCAGTCTGGTGATGGGAACCATGTTTGATGGTTTGGGGCCTAAAGATATCAAATGATCAAGTAATATTTTTTCACTCTCTTCTTGTTGCTGTGCTTGCCATGTTTCATAATTCATCTGTTATACACTGAGCAATGCTTGGAGTTAAAGAGTAAAATCTATGCCATGATTTCTGTGTTTATTGTAATGACGAGATGGTGTTTGCTGAAACAGTTTGTTGACTAAACAGGCAAAAAAAAAAAGTGCTTTTCAATTTATTATTTCTTCTGATCTATTTGGGTTGTTTTTTTCAGACTTTCAGGTGAATGGCACAATCCGAAGCAGAATTCCTATCTATAGACCCATTTAAAAAAGTGATTTCTAACTTTGGAAAGCAAATATAAACCAAGTGTTTGTTATTTGGCAAGGGACTTCTACAAGTCTGCAACATGTAAAAATCCAGGGACGTCCTGAATCCTAGGTTCAGGGAGCCGCTTTTCTTGTGGCCAGCTGTGTTCTAGAGTTAGCACTAATGGACTTGTCCAGAAGGTTGAGTGCAGAGGAGAAAAGGCCCAAAGATAGGGTTGATGGCCAACACCACTAGTGTGTGACACTGGTTGGCATTCTAGTTACTGGGAAAGGATTTGAAGTTCTGTGAATGACTGTCTGACTTTGTGTAAAGAAGGGTAGCAAAACGTGACCTCTATGACCATTGCTTTGGAAGTATTACTGCTGGCCCTCACCCCATAACCTCTATTGCAATTTCTATAAATAATTACGGAATTGTTCTTACAATTCCTAGGAAGGTGTTAGCAAGTGAATTATTTTAAGGAAAGGAAATAGTTCCCTGTGGAATTATAGACTCCTGAATCATGATTTGGTTTGTTTTGTCTGTTTTTCCTTTCCTTTCATCCCTTCTCCATGTACTGTGACATTCTGTTCTTTGCTCTGATGTGTGAGACATCAATTCAAAAAAGAAATGAGAAATGCAGTTGTAGTAGAAACATCTCTCCTGCCTTTGTTTCTATGTTCTTACCTTATGTGTTGTGGATATCAAAAATTAGTATTTTGAGAATTCAAATCTTTGTTGGTTAGATTTCCAAAATTTTGTGTAAGGAAAATAATAGGTGTTAATATCATATCTGAAGGAGAACAAACCAGTAACAAGGACTAAACTAATTTACAGTTGTAGAATTGTTTTCTTACCATTTTCCAACTAGAGAACAGCCTTTTCAAAACAGAATAGGAGCTAGGTGTGCACTTTTTTTTTTTTTTTTTTTTTGAGACAGGGTCTTGCTTTGTAGTTCAGGCTGGTCCTAAGCTCACTATGTAGCCCAGGCAAGCCTTGAACTCAGCATTCCTCCTGTCTCTGCCTCCAGAATGCTGGGATTACAGGCGTGAGCCACCACTCCTGGCTAGGTGTGCACTTTTCATCCCAGCTACTTGGGGGGTTGAGGCAAGCTTAATACCAGCCTGTGCTATGATACATCTTTAAAAAACAAAATTTAACTCTGCTTTCTGCCTTATCTATATGTATAGAGATTCATATTATATAACAAAAATATCTAAGGTACAGGTAAAAATAGAAAGGATAGGGGCCAAAGATTAAAGGTCCCATTTCATCCTGCTATTCCTCTGCTAGGTATATACATGGAAGAATTAAAAGATTCATATCACAGCAACATTTGTGCACATATGTTTATAGCAGCTCAGTTTGTGGTAACTAAATCTTGGAAACAACTCAAATGACCATCAACTAGAGACTGCATAAAGATGATGTGGTGTTTTTTTTTAAGGAAATGGAGTATTACTCTGCCATAAAGAATGATAAGTTTGACTCATACTCAAAAGGACATACCTTGAGGACATACTCATAAGTGAAATAAATAGGTCACAGATATGTAAATACTGCATCTTCTCTCTGGTATGAGAAATTGAAGATGTAAATGAGTTCTAAAATGTATGATTGGTACTGCGAAATAGGAAATATTCAAAGGGAAAAGGGGGTAGGGGAAGTAACTAGGGGAAAGAAAAAATGTGATGATAAAACAAAGCTTATGTATATAGGGGCAGGAGATTGTAGGGTAGGCAGGGGAATGGGAAAAAATGAGAATTAAGTCGTGTCATCTACTGGTACAAACATTCTCAATGCTGAGTGTGATCATGATGTGTATATGAAATGTTCCAATAAAGATTTAAATCTAAAAAAATGGAAAGAATATTGGATTTTAAACTTGTACATGTATTATAGGTATGTATGTTGTCTATGTCCAGTGCCTTTCCACTGAAACCATATTTTCTTTCAGTCCTATGGAATATATAATATCTCTACATGATGGTAGTGAACCAATGCAGGTTAGAAGATGGTACTGTGAGAAAAAAATGCTTAGTAAGAAACATCTTAATGTAGCTTAATATGTATTAGAATTTGCAAACGTTGAATCCTTTGTGTTATATATCACAAATGCCTTGTTGAGTTTCTTCTTTCTCTCTCCTTTCCTCTCTGTATATTTATGTATGTGTACATAAAAATGATGCCTATGTAAACATTTGTAGGGGTTTATTTTATAACTGGTTTTATGTTGTATTGTGCTTTATCTTTAGTTATTTTTCTGTTTTTACAATAGTGATGAGTTTTAGAAATAAGGGATTCAGTATCAAGTTGACTCAAGAGTAGAAAAGAACAAAAACATCACTTGAAATTCATTGGGTTCCTGGAGTTGCAATACGGAAAAAGCATAGAGCAGCTAGAAATTCGGTGTTGTGAGCGAGAACTGCCGGAGGGGACGGCAGAGAGTCTGGCCGTGGCCCTCTGAGCAGGGTGTGGTCACCCGAAGGCAGCCTGCTTCTGCCCAGGAATGATGCCAGGGAGGGTGCACCCAGCTTGAGTGGAAGCTGAAAAGGGAAGAATGCTATTGTGTTTCACCTGGTGTTCTTGTTTTGGTATTGTCTTGTTTTGCTCTGCTCCTGCTGTACCTCTGAGCCAGCCCCCAGTCCCTTTCTGTTTGTTTGTTTGTTTGTTTGTTTGTTTGTTTTGAGACAGGGTCTCACTTTGTAGTTCAGGCTGGCCCTGAGCTCACTAAGTAGTCCAGGCAAACCTCGAACTCAGCAATCCTCCTGCTTCTGCCTCCAGAGTTCTGCGATGACAGGCATGAGCCACCACGCCTGGCACTGTGGTGTGTAGTAGTGATTGCCGGTGGGCATGAGTCACCATGCCTGGTATTGTTGTATGTGGTTACCAGGGATCGAACCAGGGACCTTGTACTTGCTAGGCAAGTGCCAGAACCACTGAGCTGAATCTCCAGCCCCCTTTCTGGTGTTTTAAAACACCCACAAATACCCAGAGCTGGGTCCTTAGGAGTAGTTTTGGAGTTACTCCTTTGTGATGTGTACCCGTGTGAGGACTGAGCATTTGGGAAGACTAGAAGCAGCGTCTGGTCTGCGGACCTTGGACTTATAAGCCATGTAGGAAAATTAAGAAAGGCTCAGTATTTGGCCTTTGTTAAGAGACAATCTATTGGCTTTCCAAAAGATGCAAGAGGAAGGGCCATGGGAGAATGGCAGGAAACTTTTGTTGCTAAGTTGCATGTATTTATGTTCCTGTGTACCACGGAGGAGATACATAGGTGGTACCAGAGTTTGCATTTTTACCTGAGTTTCAAAGGCCACATCTATATTATTAAAAGAGTGATTTATACAATGTTCACAGAGTGTGTTGCCGCCGTGAAACTTTATATATGGGTGTCTTTCTTAGAAAAGAGGAGAGCTCTTTCCTGAAGTAAAATCGCTGTTTGTCGTGTCTGCATTTATTTTTAGGTTTCCTTGGTTGTGTTCAAGGGGTCTGAGAACATTAATGGGCTTTACCCCACGCGGAGCAGTAAGCTTATTGTAGCGCTGCGCACTGAACCCAGGTCAGTGTGATGCGTGAAATCAATTTATTTGAATCTCTTTGGCTCTATAGGAATTTGGCAGCATGCCAGTTGTTTTCATTTAATGTTCTTTGTGTTGAACACAGACAAGCAGGCAAGCTTTTGTATTCTTCTCCCTTTTGGTCTCTGTCTCTTTCAGCTAATATTTTACTCTATAGATTTTGAAATGAAGGAAGAGTATATTATGAATATGATTCTAATCATTGCTTAATAGGTCGACATTTATAAATGTGCCACTTTTGTATTTTCAGGGGATATTTTTGATATTCTTCAGCTTTAGTGGTGGCTCTGTACACAAGAAATGCTTTAGAGTTTTGCTTTAATCAGATTGTTGAGGAATTGCAATGTACCAAATGATAGGTGGTATTTGCTTGCATTAATGACCATCATAAAAGCTTGAAATAACCTGGCACAACACATGTTTAATCTGCAAACTGGACTATCTATCATTTTTAGGAGGTTTTTTTTTAAACTTGAAGATTCACACTTTAGTCAAGCACATGTTAAAAAATTACAATTATTTGGCTATTTTCTCTCTTTTTATTAACCCATTGCCGTTAAGACACCAGTGTTTTACCTTGATTTGTTATACATACAATTTTATCAAGTTCCTTCTATTGAGTAGCTCTGTAGTGTTACAATTCTCAGAGAGATTATTATTGTCAGCCAGTTCAGACCTGGCATGGATGTTTCTGAAGGCAGCAGGATTTGTTTCTGGGTCAGCTTTAGGAAAAGGTGGAGAGAAGGAAATGCTAGAGAGTGAAAGGAGCATGTTCTGTTGATGCCCCAGGCAGTTCTTGCGGAAGTTGATATGCAGAACCATGGACCCGAGGCTTCGGGTCAGGCTCATACCCAGCAGCCCTGCTTCCTTGTTTAATTACTTGAAGAGCAAAACAGTCAGGCTGGGAGTGTGTGAAAGCCCGGTATCTCTGGCGGCCGCCTGGCGCTCGGACATCCTGTGAGGCCGGGCCTGTCTGTCCGCCAGCATCAGGCTGGCTCATGCCCTGGGTTCCTTTCTTTCAGGAGGCATTGTGTAGAGAAGGGTTTGGTCAGGAATCGGGTTCCTGCCAACACTGTGTCCCTGCTCCTGCCCACTGGACTGTACTGACAGAGAGGCTTCGTGTGTTTACTTTATAAAATACCTAGCATTCTGGCTCTTTCTTTTTAGACTTCGAGCCTTGCTATAAAACAGTCTCTTTCAGTAGCACCAGAGGACTGGTCTTGGTTTATTGGGACCTCATGTTTCTTTTTCCTGTGATGCAGCGTCCTGTGCGTGCTGTGGGGTCAAGACTCTTGGATAGAGTGTGGAACCAGTAGTTCTGAGGGGTTTTTTTTAGGGGTCAGTTTGGGAATCTGAATTTGTCTTTGAAAATCGAATAGTCTGTCTTTAAAGAAAGATCATAGAAGTTTTAAGGTGGGCTGCTTTTTCACCCTGTTGTCCTGTGCTTGGAATTTCAATGCGCTCTTTGATGAAGCTGGGGGTGAGGAGAAATAATACTTGGATAGCAGTATGTCTAAATTTTGTGCGTAGCATTCTAGAAATGCTCAGAGATGGAGCCATTTGGGAGTCCCAGAATATGACAAGATATTATCTCACCAAGAGGAGACCCAGCGGGTTATCCACTCTGTGGGCTGCTGAAAGGCCTTGCTGTGGGCGGGGGTGGAGATGCTGCTGGTGGGCTTCCTGCGAAGGGAGGGAAAGCATGACTGCATGTGCCCTGACTGGGTTTTTCCAACTACTCCATTCGGATTCTGTCATGCAGTCTGAAGGGCTTTTACCCTTTCGATGCACATACGTGCCTCCCATTAATGTTAGTCGCAGTTACAGGCATGTAAAGAGAGTAGTGTGTATTTTTGTCTAGTGCAGAAGCTCAACTCCAGGGACTGGATTCCCTTTTAGTTTTGCTTTTGGAAAGAAGAAAGGGGACTGGGCTTTGCAGGGAAGAGTTTGGTAAGAATTATCCTGTGAATTTCTTTTTCATATTCTGTGTGTGCTCACAAAGTCAATATGTTATATATGGGCATCGCACTCCACTGAAAAGTATGCAGTCACTTAAATAATTGGATTAGCCTGGTGTGCCTTGTGACGGCGCTGGCGTCTCGTGATCTGCTATGCACAAGCGCGAGTAGCTCTGGCGAAGTGTGATGATATCCTCAGGCATGTGCATGTTTATTTATGTATCAGCCTGCTGCATTTCTCTCTGAGTATTTCTCTTTTCAACATCAGGATCCATAGGAAAAAAGGAAGCATAAGATTGTATTTTGAGCCGCAGTCCACGTTCCTAACCGGTGCTCCCCACCCCCACCAGACTCCAGGCGCCCCTCCTCCAGCAGCCCCCAGGGCTAGGTGTTCTGTCCAGCTGGAGCTTCCTCAAGGCAGGTAACAGTAGATCCATTTGTAGCACTCAGTGTTGGCAGCAGAGAGCATATAATGTGACAGAAGCTCAGAGGGCTCTGAAGAGTGAATGAGGAGAGTTGTGGCTTTGCAGGTGGTGTAAGGAGTTAAAGAATGAAACACAAACAGGAAGGCGGGGGATGTAGCTCAGTGTCGCTGTGCCTGCCTGGCAAGTGCAGGGTTCTGAGTTGGGTCCCCAGTACTGGAAAACAAAAACAAAAACAAAAAACAAAACCATGAACAAGAAAATGAGGTTGATGACTTGTGCTGAGAGTCCACAGCCAGTGTGGAGTAAAATGATGAGGAAAATAGCTCTGTAGGAGAAGAGAATGAGAGGGCAAATCATCGAGAAGAGAGAAGGCAAAAAAGGATGACTGGGGGACCCATGTCATTTAACAACAGGGATAGGACAAAGGACATTTTGACCTAAAAGGGAAAAAGCACACAGAATTCCAAAATTTTGTTAAGGTTTTGGTCCATACAAATAAGAATACTGTGATAAGTTGAAGTGAAGATTGAAATTTCCATGAAGAGGAAGGGACTTGAGCTGAGGTCTGTCAATAAGCACGTTTCTATGTAGGTCAGAATTCAGAGCATCATTCGCCTGGTCTTGTGTGGGGGAGGGGTATGCCTGAGGCAGCCCTGTACTACAGACATTATAAAACATTCATTTAAAAATTTACAACGATATGAACAAATTTGTTTTGCAGAGAATTTGAACAACTAAAGCAGTTTTGGAATGAAAATTTGTAATAGCATGCATTGTAGCTGAGTTCTTTTTTTTAGTAAGTTTGAAGTTGTTTTTAAACTTGGTAAATTAGTACTTGTGCATGGATTTTGATGATTTGCAACGTGGGGAGAGGGAGGTAGGGAGGTGATTAAAAAAAGGGATGAAAAAATTTCTGGGATTTTTTTTTTTTTTATTGCTGTGTATTTGCTCCACCTGGTGGATTTTGTTGAAAGTGTTTTGATCTGTGGTAATGAAAGTCCTTTGGAGATTTCTCTAAATTATAAGATGAATCTTTTATTTCTGTTGCTGTGTAAAATAGTTTTAATTACTGTGGAGATAACATTTCTTTTGTGTTCAATGTTTTCACTGCATTTAAAATAATAACGTGTGTATAGATACACATATAGCTTCAAAGTGCACACATTCATGTTAGAGTATTTGGAAAATACAGAACAGTGTTTAATGGAGAGTATCTTTTGCTTTACTGACTATCCTTACTCATGTATGATTTCTTTGTCCATAACCATTGCATTAAGATTAGACATTACTAGAAAGAACCAGTTTGCATTTGAATTTATTTAAAGCATATTAAATATTTTGCTAATGTATGATGATGGGTGAGGGGAGATGATGTTGATTATAATTATTTTTGGACAAAGGTTTCCTTTCAAATTCCTATGCTCAAAAATAACCAATGTTTAGCAAGAACATTGCTAAATGTTCTCAATGAAGCTACATGTCTACAGAAGGCAAAGATAGTAGAGATTAAAGGTACCTTGTACATTCATAGGGCTGTTGTTAGGTGTGGTAAGATCTGTTGTTTGCTGGATTTACATGGATTGCTTTTTCTGGAACTCTTAAGGATTCAATTGTGCTTTGATCATCTTTCTGTTTTCCTTAGGTTATTCTTTTCTTCTCCTTTAGACTCTAACAGCTCTGTAACAGAAGGTGAAGTTTTGAAAACAGAGTCTCCATATGCAAGGGATTTGGAGACCTTTTTATTGTCTTTAAAATTGTCATTCATAGTCCTCATTAGCATTTATTGTTGCAAGCATACAAGCAGAAAATGTGAAATTGGTATGTCATGAATAGCCCCACAGAGCTCTGGAGCCCTCCGATTTTGCCTGCAGTGTGGTGTGGGCTGGGCTTTGAGGGAAAGCTGTCCAGATGGCTGGCTGCACAGAGCAGAGCTGCGGGTTTTTGTCTCTGGTGCTGAGAGGAGGGAAAGTTCACTGGAGCATACGCCATCACCCTTGCGTCTTAACAAAACTAACTCGCCATTACTTAAGATGGGGAGGTGGTGACACTGAAACAAAGATTTTCCGTGTAATGTTACAGTCCCTGCCAAGTGAATGGGAGCTGAGTAGTTAAGTGTCTTCTGTGTTACCTGAATGATTGTTCTGGGTATATAATAAAATGGGGGAACTAAAAATTATGGTTTATTTGGAGATTTATATACAAGCATGTACTTTTAAGAATGATTGTTTTTATGGGAAATGATTTCATTGGAGGAGATGGGAGTTAATATAAATAGCATTCAGCCTTGTGGTTTAATAAAGGAGGATTTTACTTTTAAAACATTTTGAATAATTTAACCCCTTGTTAGTGCCCTTGGAGGAATCTACACTTAACTGTAGTGGTAGGTTTCAAGTTTGCATGTAAGTCATGTGACATTCAGTCGTCCAGGATGATTGATGACCCCCAAAACCACAGTATATTGTGGTACATTAAAGGCTTTTGTCCTTATCTGAAACAATGCATGGTAATTAGAAGTGTAGACTTTATTTTTTCCATCAAGTGATACTTTATCGTAAACAGATTTCATTTTGCACAGGTACATATACATGCATTGTACATACTTAATATATGAACACATATCTTTGTATTCATATGTAGAAAAATTAAATTTTCACCAGAGCTGAAAATCATATATTGCTTGAAAACCCATCAAGGTGATACAAGTACCATTCTATTCTGTAGCTATCTGCAGACATTGAGTAAGAAAAAAAATTGAAGAGACATGGGTTATCAGTTTAGGAAGTCATTATTTCTTGAAACATTTTGAGGTTGGAATTTCACATTACAGTTTTAGAGTTTGTTAACTCTAATGGGTGGAGATTCAAAAATTAAGAGACCCGTGGGCCAGAGATTTAGCTCCGTGGTTCCAGCGCCTGCCTAGCAAGTGCAAGGTCCCTGGTTCAATCCCTGGTAACCACATACCACATACAGAAATACTGGGTGTGGTGGCTTACTCCCACCAGTAATCAGTACCACATACCACAGCGCCGGGCGTGGTGGCTCACGCCTGTCATCCCAGCACTCGGGAGGCAGAGGCAGGAGGATTGTTGAGTTCGAGGCTTGCCTGGGCTACGTAGTAGGCTCAGGGCCAGCCTGAACTACAAAGCGAGACCCTGTCTCAAAAAAAAAAAAAAAAAGGGACCTGATCCACACATTGAATATAGAGTCCTAGGTGAAGGGCAGGGTTGTGACATCTCTGCCACTTGCCCTGGCTGCTCAGGGTTTCTCCACAGCACCAACGGCTTGGCCATGGAACACTGTTGGAGGGTGTGTTGTCCCTCCAGTTGTAAGAGAGCCAAGTGGTGAAGCTTTTCTGCCTCTGTGATGTCTGTGCCATCCCCTACTAAGGCAGGCTTCCTCTGTCCAGCCTGTTTCCTTCTCTTCCATTTCATCTCGTGGCTGCCACTTAGGCAGTCCTGCACAGCTCTAAGTAACCTTTTGACCCCGGGATGTTTGTACACCCTTCAGACGCTTAATGGCCGTCGGGTCTGTGTCTCTGGTTCCCTTGTCATGTAAGCAGTGTGCTCGTGCTGGCTGGCTGTGGTCATGGCTGCAAGTTGAGGTGGTGCAAATACTTGCCAATCATTTTCCCCAAAGGAAATAGTTGAGGGGAATAGCGTGAATGTGTCTAGTTGTTTACAATAAACACTCACAGAAAGGAGTGAAACTATCAGATAACTCTTACCTTGATGGACTGTTTGAATGAACTTTTTAATGTCATTCCTGTTCTCCTCTAACCTGTTCATTTCTTTGTGGTTGGCTATTTCTTGTAGCCTGAAACACAAACCATTTGTTTTTCTTGCAGACAAAGTATAATCGGATTTATCTTTGTCAGGAGACAATCTATTTTGACCTTTATTTAATATAGTTTCGAATGTCTTTTAGTGGCAGAAACAGATTAATGTACATTTTTATTAGGTGTTGTATCTATTTAATTGACTGTCAAAGTGATGAGAAGTTAGGAAATCATCCAGAGAGGTCCATCTCCCTCAGCCCAACAGCTCACACATTAGGTAGGTTTGCCCTGTCAGTGGGATGCCTTTAGAAAACACTAATAGCTTCCAGCTGGGTGGAAAATCAAAACCTTTGGGGTCTGACAAAACTAGCAGATTTGAATTTGAAAGCAGAGCTAATGCCTCCATTTTATTTTTTACCACTCGCCCATAAAACATTATTTTCCAATATGTCAGCCTCATTTGGTGGCCAGTGGTCTGAAATTGAAAGTGGAACAAGCAAGCAGAGAAATCTGGACATTAGTGAGTCCGCCCTTTCAAGCTGGTGTGCCGCTTTATGGAAGGGTCTCTGCGAGAGCAGGGGGGTCTTCATGACCATTCATCAATGCTCGTTGGCTGATCATTGAGTGCCTTCTCATTCAGTTTATCAAGTCTTGCACATAAAAAGTCAGAATAAGCCTTATTCAGCTTTGTTAAAGCCAACTAGAAGTAAAATGCTCCATTCGAACCTATTTTGCCCTTGTTTTTTCACTTTGTTAATGCAGCCCTGCTTAAATGAGTGCCTTTATTGGGTCGGTTAGAATATCTGAAACTATTAATTCTCTTGTATTGAATAGCTGGTGGCAGGCCAGAGCAGATGGGGTAGGAAAGTATTTGGTTGGGAGTATTGCTTTCAATTAGGATCAATGAGGTTTCAGCTCCTTTGAATTAACTCACTTAATACCCACTGTGTGCAGTCACATTGTATCACAACAGCCTGCTAGGAGCAGAGGGGGAAGTTGAGAAAACCTGTGGAAAAGCTTTCCTTCAAATTCTCTCTTCACCAGCCTGGAGATCTTTCATTAAGTGCAGACAGTGTCAGTAGAGTGCTAGTCCCTGTTGCTAAGTCAGGTTTGAACAAAGGAGGAATTGGTGCGGTGGGGCTGTTCTGCTTTGGAAGTGAGAAGTACCTGGGAGTGATATAATACTGTGGCACCTGCCTAACAATGGCCAGAAGCCATCGCCAGAAACCTGTCTGTACATTTGTTTTCATTGAAGCCTCTTGTGGTCTGCTACATTTCCTGATCTGGAAAATGATGATTCAGAATAACTCCCTTTAAAAAAAAAAGGTCTTAAAAATGGTCTGTACTCTTAATTAAAAGACACACACACTAGCTGATAAGGCTCATCTGAGGAAGTATTTACCTAGAAACTTATTTATTCTTTGCTATTGTTTTCAATATATCTCAGTTTCAGTGGTGATTAACGCACTTTCTGTTATTGTTTTGGCTATATTTTAACTTTATAAAAAAAGGTTCGGACGGTGGTACTGGAGAAAACTTTCACAATGTGTATTTTTGCCTCCCAATTCACCTACAAAAATGCATTCATCATGTTATTGATTGTCTCTTACACCATTTGAATGTCACGGATCTCGGCTTCTTGTGCTTTTTTTTTTTTAATCAAAGGGAAAGTTATTTAAGTAACTGTGTAGCACTGTGCGTCCAGCTTTCCCAGTGGAGAAGCCACTATGCTTCCTCGGTGGATTACAGAGTAAGAGGAGGGAGCCGGTTCCTTGAAGAAATGCTGAACTAGTCTGGGATGTGCATGCATTCAGTTAAGCGCTTTCTGCAATCAGACTTCTAGGTGAGAATCTCCAGGGATCCAGTTTTGTTGACGTGGATCAATTTAAAGTGGCAATTACTGTAGTCAGATAACAGCTTAAAAAGCCTTTTTACACATAGAAAAGATACATAATCACACAGCATATGGAAGTTCAATTTTCTGAGCTGTGGTTTGGGGATTTGCAGTGTACCGATATTAAGACCCAGTTTTAAAACCAGGTATCATCCAGTTTTCTTAAAGTGTATTGCATTTTCGTCATATGATTTTCTATTTTAGAAGTGATTCACCGTGCATATTGATGAAAGGTTGGGTTTCCTACTGTGAAAATGTTTTCTTTCTACCATAGGTAGAGTATTAAAAAAGAATCAGTGGTGTATAGCACTGAGTGTCGTTTAAAAAATACTTCTGAAACATGAAAATCACAGATTTAAGGTGTTGGGTTCCATAAAGGCCCTTATAGCAGGACTTAATTGGTTATCACACTCATGCCCACTATAAAGCTTCCATCATAAGAATGTTTGAGCTTGGTGCTTAACTGAAGTGAAATCCATTACATAGACCCTCATTACAAGTGACATCTAACTAAGATGAACAAAAAGATTGGCCTCATAAATAGGGTGCAGTATACTATTAGTGACAGAACAGAGTAATCATTATGAATTGTAGTCTTTTTACAAGTTGTCTCTGACAGTGATGGATTTTTGAGGGGTTCATTGGCTGAAGCAGCACTTCTTGGGGCCCGTTGTGAGGACCGTAGAAGTTCTTATTGATCGGCGCTGTTTAGCGAAGCTGAAATATTTTTGGTCTGTGCAGTGTGCGGGGTGTATGTGCATGTGTTCTGAAGCGCTTTCCTGGGGAGCGGTGTAGGAAGGAGTGAGTAGGTAGAAGTCAGAAGAATCGTTGCCTCAGTTCCAGATGGGTTTTTAGAATTTCTTAGAGGCAGCACGCAGGGGGGAAATCAATGTGACGAGAGCTAAAAGCATATGGAAAGTGTACAATAAGCAAAGGACACGTCGATGACTGGAGGAGCAGCGGGAGTAAAGGTGATGCCCCTGTCTGTCGTGTTCCCGGAGTGTGCAGCCTGCTCAGGTCCTGAGTGGTGCGACGTCTGTGTTCCGAGTGGGCTGCATGTGGACAGGGAAGGCAGAGCCCAGACAGATCCACCTGGTCATGTGCCCTGTGGTTAAAAACAAACACAGAGGCGGGGAACATTTGCAAGTGTTCACTGAGGAAGAATTTTAGAGTGAACAGCGTTTTCCTTGTGCCTGGCATTTTTGTGTGTTCAGAAAAGGCAAGAAAGACAGGCAGGCGTGTGTTTCTCCTATGAAGCAAGGATGTTGTACAAAGGACTAAAGAGGGACTGCTGAGAAGAAAATCGCTAGCTTTAGATAAAGCACGATAACAAAGGCTCTCAGTTTTATATATCATGGTGTCCATTAAAGCTTAATAGGGAAGAGTCCATTGAACCTGGCTGGGTGTGTGTTATTCATGGGCAGGATAAACATTTAAGGGTGTGCAAAAAAAAAAAAAAAATCAGAAATCAGGAGGGCATGATTGTTCAGCTTTTGAAAAGGCTTTACAATGAAGATTTTGTTTTTATCTCCCATGGATCTCTGTGCAAGGTAGAGGGGAGTAAGCTGCAAATGTTTGGAGCGTATCAACGGGGGGATCCCAGGGGGTTAAAAGCACTCTAGCAAAATAGAAGTGGTTGGATTCTGCTTCTAAAAAGTCTTCTATTTTACACATGCTACTGAGAGGCGGACAAAAGGGATGGTTTGGATACTTTGTTCAGGATGATAAACTGGCACGATATGTATGCAGAGTCTCCTGAAATGCTTTCAGACGGTTTGGGATATCTAGTTCAGTAAACAAGCTTTGAGGTTTGTGGCTACGTTTGTTTTTCAAATGTAGTTCTGAGTTATGTCTGTTCCAATAGAAGGATGAAGGAAATCTTGCCCTGTGTGGAGAGGTGGGGGCCAGGGCTGTTTCCACCCTTTGGCAAGAGAAGGGTTAACTTCGCGTGGGATAGGGGTGGTGGTGAATGAATTATTCAGCATTTAGCTTATCTTTCCGCATTTCACTTTCTGCGTTTTGG
Source organism: Thryonomys swinderianus (assembly GCA_004025085.1). Classification (NCBI taxonomy): domain Eukaryota; kingdom Metazoa; phylum Chordata; class Mammalia; order Rodentia; family Thryonomyidae; genus Thryonomys; species Thryonomys swinderianus. Next base: position 17,237 of record PVIC010025693.1, read on the forward strand.
TGTCCTGGAACTTGCTGGGAGAGAGAGGGAGAGCCGGGGAAAGGAGACGCAGGGGTTGTGATACTTTGCACAGACATCGCTGTCATTGTTCCGCCCGGAGAGGCAGGGCTGGGTTCAAGGCCACATGTACGCCTGTCATCCTCCACATTTCTGCTCCAAGTGCGATCCGGAGTGTCAGCTCTCCATCTGTCTCTGCCTGGCAGGCGCGCGCCCAGCATCCCGCCTCGGGCCACGCCGCCCAGCCCCTCTGACGGCCTCTTCTCTCTCCTCTGCTCTCGGCTCTGCTCTCCTTTCCGACGCCCCGTGCATTCCAGAACAGGAGACATGAGCCCTCGACACTCCGGCTGCTAGGACAGAGCGGCTGTCACGGTACGCTGGATCCCAGGATGCCCGGTGAGTGAGCCCCTAGCTTCCCTGGGCTTCTGAGCTGACGGAAGCTTTTTATTATGCACAGAGAATAAGGCTGCTGGGCAGCTGCTGTATTTGACGAAGGCAGAGGGGCTGGGGGTGACAGAGGTGTGATTGGAAGGTGCCATAAAGAGAGCCTTCGAGACCTAGATGCAGGGGTGCTGGGTGTGGAGCCCTGGCTTTTACAGTTTGAGAGGTTTTAAAGGCCAAGGGAGAGCCGCAGATCTTTTCCAAGCAATTTACTTAATGGCTTTTAGCCCCAGTGAGAAGTATTGTTTCTGTTCTGGATTTCGGGGTGGTCATCTTTTACCTTGTATCCTGGAAATTTCATCCACGGAGTGTTTTCAGATTATGGCGGAATCCTGGGAGAAGGCCGTTTAAAAAGCTGTTTATGTCTCAAAAAGTGAAGGGAAGCCCTGGGACGAGGAGGAATTGCATTCTTGCCCTAAATCATACTCCTTCGATGTCATCAGGGAAAGAATCGCAATCTGTTACTTTGAAATTTTTTGAAAAAAGTCTGCTGAATTTGTAACGCTGTTGTGGTCCTGGAAATTTAGTGTATAACAATTTCCTCTGAAAAATATTATTTTTGGAACCTAGAGTGTTTCTGTGATCCTCGCCAGTGAAGGCTCTGCTGATGGAGGAGCCTGGAGAGGGAAATGGTGTTTCTCAAGAACTGGCTGCACTTGGCCAAATGTGAACAGCCTATCTCCAGATAAAAAGACAGGGCGCACAGAGATCCTCCAGCTGCCTGCTTGCTGAGATTATTTGGGTAGGACCGGAAGAAGAGGCTGTGCTTGGTCACAAAGTTTGTACACCTCGCAGATGGTGTTTTGAAACATTATCTGCCAGTTTTCTGCAGCCACAGTTGTGTGTAGGTATTGCCAGTTGTTGGGAGAGTGTTTTCCCCTTTAGGATGTGTCTTGTGGTCCATCCTTACTGAAAGAGGTGCAGAGAGGATACATTTGCGGCAGAATTACACTTTTTTATTAAGTCAGTAGGATAGGATTGTATGTAACTGAGCTGTGGAGAAAGTCAGTTTGCAGAAGAGGCAATGACCGAGGTCTTTGAAGGGTCACTTTAACGCTTTCTGCTCTCTTCTTGGATTATGTGCACCATTCAGCTCAAGAGGTATTGTGTACTGGGTGCATGATATAGAATTGGTGGTGAAGTCATTATGGTGTTTATTTCCCTGGAATATTGGAGCACGGTTCTGTGGGATTTTAACATCATAGTTCAAATGTTCTTTGTCTCTATGCTTTTAATATGTTATCTGTCAGCATCTTGAAGAATGTTATCTTAGTAAAGCTACACACACTAAAGCAAAGCTACTTGTGGATGATAATAGGTGAACAGATTAGTTAAGACCCTTGTCACTCCTTGCTAAACTCATGATTTTAAAGTAAGCTGCAGACCGTCTTGTTTAAAATGCATTCAACCAAGTTTAAGGCTTTAGAGACATCGAAACCGTGCTTTAGTGTTAAGTCGTTGATATCGGACTGGTTCTACGTCAGTAGCCGAAGTGTGGGCACTGTTTTTCTCTCTCATCAACTGTGTTAGGAAACCTTGTGCTTGGATACAGAGACTATATTAACAGCTGTGACTGTGAGCATGTGCCAGAATGGGGACACTTGAGCAGATCTGCCACTTGGCTATTTTTGACACCCATCTGTACTTTTTAAACTCTATGGTTGGATGTACTACCCCTTAATATATTTTTAATATATTTTAGTTAATACATATATATTGATATTAATGAAAGCTTTACACTTCAGGACATTGGATGGAGAAACAAACTGTTTTGTATAATCTGATAACTTTTTTGGTTTTATTTGACTTATTTATATATCATGTTATTTTAGTTCAAAGTATCAGAAGTTGTCCTTGGTTGTCTTAGACGTGATGAAACAATTCTGAGATCTAGGGCCTTTCTTATAAAATTGGAGCTCCTTAGAAACAGATGTACAGAAACTAAGTTTGCTTAGACAACAAACCCTTGGGGTAGGTAAGTAAAGAAAAAGTCTTAGTTTGAGGTTTTCTAGAATGATCTTGGTAGAATTCCCTTTTAAAAGCTGTTGGTAAGAGTAGTGTTACAAAATGAGCTATGAAAAGTCAAAGGAGGTTATGCATGCTGTGAAGAAATAGATTATTTTAAAATTATTTAATTCACTATAAGGAAATACCATTTCACTGCCTGTCACTTGTGTAACAACTATATCCTTGTGCCTAAGAGGAGGAAATGTTTTCTTAGGAGTGGTAGGCTGGGAGACCTTGGGCATTATATTGTTTTAGAAGGAGGTGACTCCGAGCTTTCTGAAACATTTCTATTTCTATCAATCTTGGTATAATATTATCAAAGAACATATGTTGACCTACAAATGCTTTCAGGACTGTTTCCTTAAAAGGACAATAAGCGAGCACAGTCCCTGTAGCCCAGAAATAGTGCAGTTCTTTCAGAAGATGGCTAGTATTAGGTCAGACCACCCTTTTTCAATGGTCCTGCTCTCCAGATGTTCCTGGAACTTTTTTTTTTTTTTTAAGTTCAAGTTTCCAAAAGAAAAAAAAGGGGGGGTTTGTTTTCAAAATCTGGTTTTACTTAAGACATCTCCATCCTGGAGTGCATTTCATAAATTGCCCACATATTTTTCTTAGCAGAGAACTTAACTGGCTGTAATTTTTAACACATGGCCACATCATGTGATATTTTCAAAACACTTACACATAGCTTTAAGAAGGTCCCTGCAGAAATGATCCATCCTCTCACAGTTGGCCCATTTTTTAACAGCATATCTGCATTTTCCATTTAGTAGAGCTATATATTATTAGCTTACATTTTTGGGTAGTAAAGCAGTGCATTGCTGATTGTAAAACATGAACTTTATTATCTGCTGAAAATTGATTTGGCATTTATAGCCACTGTGTACTAGACTGTTTTTCTGTTTTTAACATCAAGGCTCGCAAGTGATGATTTGTGTAAAAAATAGAAATGAAATTGCTATGGACAGACAACTGTTCGTACTCTCGTAGCTGAGCATTTGAGTAATGCACCTGGTTATATACGTATATTTTAATAAATGCATCGAAATGTTGCTATGCAAGAGTAAACACATCGCGTGGTACTCGCTCACACCGTTTTTCCTTACAAGGTGATTTGCCATCCTGCTAGGCTAACTCAGTGCTGTTTTAAACAAATCTCATGCCAACTATTAAACAAAAAAACCATACAAGTTGTAAATAATCAAATTATGAAGGTAGATGATGCATTCATTACTTCTTTGAGCAGAAATCCAGAAGTGCCAGCTTTCCTTTAAGTCCTGGTACTTGTCTCTTTTGAAATTTTTTTCTGTTACTATTTCTGAATACCTGGCCTCTTGGCTCTGTTTTTAATAGTTGGAAAATTTGTTTGATATTTTTTGTTTGTTTTTCTTTGAGACAGGGTCTCACTATGTAGTTAAGATTGGCCTTTAGTTCCTATAGCCCAGGCTGGCCGTAGGCTCACAGCAGTCCTCCTGCCTCTGTCTCCCAAGTGCTGGGATTATAGGCATAAACTGCCACGCCTAGTTTGAGTTGGATACTTTTACAGGGTACCTTCTTATACAGGTGATAGTCTATTGAAAAATACATGTTTAGGGCCAGAGATTTAGCTGTGGTTCTAGCGCCTGCCTAGCAAGTGCAAGGTCCCTGGTTCCATCCCTGGTAACCACATACAACAGTACTGGGTGTGGTGACTCACACCCACCAGCCATCAGTACTACATACCATAGTACCAGGTGTGGTGGTTGACACCTATAATCCCAGCACTCGGGAGGCAGAGACAGGAGGATTGCTGAGTTTGAGGTTTGCTTGGGCTACATAGTGAACTCAGGGCCAGCCTGAACTATAAAGTGAGACCCTATCTCAAAAAAAAAAAAAAAAAGGAAAACACGTGTTTAATGTGGGATTTTTTTTTTTGAGAGAACTTTTTGTCATGATTTCTAAAGGTTTGATAAGATAAGTAATTGTTAATTTTTTCATAGAGTAAACATTTGCTTGTTTGGCCTAGAACTGTTTAACTATCTCATCACTGTACTAATACTTGATATTTGCAGAGAAGACTCTGTAATTATAATGCTCCAGACAACCTTCTGAATCATCAGAAAAACAAATCTTAGAACAGGAAGGTTTATCTTACAAATGCCTTCAGTTTGGAGACATAGATGGAGGCTCACAGAGATTAAGAAACTTGTTTTAAGTTGTTCATTAAAGGGACAAGATCTTCAGAGTCTATTTATTTTCTTCTTTTTTTAAATTGTTTTTTTGAGACAGGTTGCCACGATGTAGTTCAGACTGGCCTTGAACTCACTGTAGTGTAGGCTGGACTCAAGCTTCAGGGATCCTTCTGCCTCAGCCTCCCAATCCAGTCTGTTCTCTTTATCATGCTGGTTCTAAATCTCAGATATACATTAAATCATATCACTGTGTTAGTGGAAGTCTTACTTTATTGTCTTTTCATTCCCAAATTGCACCTCTATATTTTTTTCTCTCCCACTTCAAGATTGTAGAGCTTTATGAGAGAAAATTCTGTGACAATAATTACTAGACCTATGGCAAAAGTTGACTGTCAGTTTTATTTTATAAAGGTTTGGAAATTGAGTAATTACTAGAGTGTTAAATAAATGTGTATTAAGACAACCAAGAAGTTACTGTAATAAGGAAATTCAGGTCGGAGAGATCTGCACGTTGCTTGAGTGTGTGAGGTACTAAGTAAGTATGAACCCGTCCTTCTGTCCCTTCGGAGTTTCCAGTTCCATGTGCCAGGTAGAGAAATCACCCAATCCTAGGTAGGAGAGATTGAGAAAGAAACTCAGGGGTGAGGCGCCTGCTCGCTTTGAAGTCAGGCCTAGGGGAAAAGTGGGTCGTGGACAGTCTAAAGATCATTAAGAGACCCTTTCTGTTTCCTACTGTTCCAAATTGCATCTCAGTTCATTTAGCTTAACATTGTTTAGTTGCTCTTATACTAATGACCTTTACTTTTTGTTTTACAGAATGTTTCATTTCGAATGTGATAGTTGGAGGCAGTATTTCTTGAAAGCCATCTCTTTGTATACAGTTGTAGTTCTTTGGTAGCTAACCATGTCTGGGAGAATTAGTCATTAACTTAAATGACTCTTAACTTGAGAACAATAGGATTTCACACCTGACGAAAATGCAGGCTTATGGGCTTGCTTTCTCAAACAGCTGTTTGCATTAATTAATATTAATGTAAATGTACTTTCAGATAATGCCTGGTTTAATTATGTTTTTCAACCCATAGTTCCAATCAAAGGAATCATGAAATTCTCTTAATCTCAAAGGGAATATATAACTGCCATCTCTAAACAGAATAAATCTCAAACAGTAAAACTAAGAGCACCCTTTTCCTGAAAGCCTGTGTGCTCCAGGCCCCGGGCTAGGCACTGTAGACACGTTCTGATTTTCACTGTAGCTCTTTGTAAATTATTTTTTTCACCTTGAGATCTGTTTGAAACTACAGATCAGATAAATGAAGCACTTTGCCTAAGGGCATAGAGGTAAAGTGAAATGGCTGAGCTGGGATTCCCTGATCTGGCTACTGACTTTGGATTCCTTTTTTGTTTTCTTTCCTTTCTTGAGAAGGAGTGGAGTAAATTGTGACCTCCTGGAAGGACCTTTTGGAAGGGAGATTAGATGGTACACTTAAAAAAGAATGTTAGAACTGGAAGTATAGTTGCGTGGAAAGTAGGCTTGTGCTCTTTGCTGATGGAGGTGGAAAAATGATTGGCTTTCATCATCATGAATACTATTAAGTAAAGCAGGTTAGGATTTTTTTTTTCCCTGTGTCTTCTATCTCCTCTTGAAAGGGCACTGTGAATGCAGTAGGCTAATATCCTTATTTTGAAAGACATAGTAAAAGTTATAATTTACTCCCCGACAAAGCTATATACAGTTGTTTTTGGAACGTAGTAGTTGTGGGTATATTTTGTTGGTCAAGAGCTCCAGTGGATGCTTTTCTGTGTTTCAGTTAGTCAAAGATTGGAAAGCAAATGGTATGTTCATTACACCAACAAAACTGTAAAAAATAAGAAGTCTGGTTTCTTAGTAATTTAAGTGCTCAGTAGTCATGATTCCACCCGGGGAGACCGTAGGCATGCAGTCTCCACTCACTCTCCAAAACGTGTGTCTTTGCCACTTCCTTAACCTCCTGAAGAAAAAGAAGGAAAAGAAAAAACAGTTGATTGTTAAAATTTGAGAGACTTTCTTGAGAAAGCTTTATTCTGTCTCCACATTTTCCTAAGTATTAAGCATAGCCTGGCTTGTTTCATCCACAGGATCTCTTAATTCTTCATGGTATATTAGCTGCCTACAAAGTACTAGATGCTCCTGGAAGAAAATAATTTTGAAAACACCTATGAGAACATGATACTGTCAAGAGTTGGGCTTTAAGAGCTTTGTAATTAGATAGGCCAAATACTCTTGAGGAGAACGGGAAACGAGAGGTTATTTATTTATTTATTTATTTATTTTTGAGACAGGGTCTCGCTTTGTAGTTCAGGCTGGCCCTGAGCTCACTACGTAGCCCAGGCAAGCTTCGAACTCAGCAATCCTCCTGCCTCTGCCTCCCGAGTGCTGGGATTACAGGTGTGAGCCACCACACCCAGCACTGTTGTGCGGTTACTGGGATCGAACTCAGGGCCTTGCGCTTGCGAGGCAGGCGCTGGAACCACTGAGCTAAATCTCCAGCCCAAGGTTTTCTTTATCATGTATTATGACTTCAAGATTCTTGAGAGAGTTCTTTGAAACAAACAGCATTCTCAACCCCTGGGGTGATTCTGACTCAGGTCCTAACATTTGGGAACTTTGAGGAAGACAGTTGCTGTGCTTCTGAGCAGAACGTGACTTCACCACACTTTTCCTTCTTGGCACTTGTTTAGGGTAATGATTCTTAGGTGATTCGGAAGAAAGGCGCCATGCAACTTGAGGTTTGCCTAACATGTGTCCTGACCAAGGCAAGGCCGGAAGCAGAAAGGCCTGTTCCCAACCCTTTCCCTGAGATGGGCGGTGCTTATTGTCACATCTGCAGCTAGACTTTCAGTAGTTACTGTAGCACTGCATTTTGAATCTTCTTAACATTGAGTCTCTCCCCCTCCCCTAACATTAGCTATATTTACGTAGTCTAGGGACAAAATATTATAGAGGAAGAAAAATACAGATGTTTATCCTTAGAAAACAGTAAATTTTGTATTCAGTGTTCATTTTCTGGTAAGTTTTCCAGAATATTCATAATAGTTGATTTATGAAATACAGAGTGATAGAAATCAGAAGCAAACCCTGGCTTATTTGCCTAGGCATCCTCTGTTTATCAGTGTTTGCTTGGCAGATATGAAAGACTTCAGCTGGGCATGGTGGCTCACCCCTGTAATCCCAGCACTTGGGAGGCAGAGACAGGAGGATTG
>PVIC010025694.1:0-25035 GCA_004025085.1 Thryonomys swinderianus
AAAATAAGGAGCCATAGAAGTAATGAATGAAATGAAAAGTTGGTTCTTCAAAAACAATAATAAAATTGTTAAACTTCTGGAAAAGTACAAAAATAAAGTGAAATGATGTAAATCATTCCTAGAATATCACAGGGTTATTACTATAAATTCCACAACTATTAAAAAAGATGATAATACTATAACAAATTTATACATATAAATGTATCAGTTTAGAATAAAGCATTTCCCCTAAAGTGCACCCAAAGTAACCGAGCATTAAAGAAATATATTTGTATGGCTTGTACCTGCCATACAACTCAACAATTACAAACTGGGAATTTTATCTTGTAGAAAAGAAACATTACTTTCACATAAAAGCCTGAACATAGATGTATATTTTATTTGCAATAGTCAAAAATTAGAAGGAGCTCATATGTCTCTCAACAGATGAATGCCTAAACAACCTTGAAACAAATTATGGAACTGTCAGAAAATAAAATGAACAAAGTATTAATACAAAGATTTGGCTCATTCTCTAAAAACATTGTGCTGAGTGAATACATTGCTTGTATTTGGTCATTTATATTTTGTGGTGAAATAGAGAATTTTAAGAATGAGAAAGTATCAGTGGTTGCTGGAAAGAAAAAAATATGTATATTTATAAAAGGGCAATAAGAAAGGCTCTGGCAGTGATAGAAATCATGATTGCATACTAAAAAAGTCATAGGCAGCTGAAATGAACAGACACTTTTCAGAGGCAGAAGTAAAAGCTGACAAGAAGCAGATGAAGAAATGTTCAACATCACTGGTCATTCAAGAAACGCAGATGAAAACAATAAGGTTTCATCTCACCCCACAAAGAACGCTGCTCTCTCAAAATTAGCCAGCAACAAATGCTGGTGAGGCTGTGGAGTAAAAGGAATCCTTCTCCACTGCTGGTGAGAATGTAGGCTGGTACAACCTCTAAGGAAGTTAGCGTGGAGATTCCTTTAAAAAACTAAGATTAGTGGTCCCATTTGACTCTGCTATTGTCCTGGTAAGAATATATACTAAAGAACTAAAAGAATCATATCCTAGTGACATCTGTGCACCCATGTTCATAGTAGCTCAGTTTGTGATAGTTCAGTCTTGGAAACAACCCAAATGCCCATCAACTGGAGACTGGATAAAGAAGATGTGGTTTTTCTATAAAATAAAGTCTTACTCTGCCTTAAAGAATGATAAGTTTGAGTCATTTATGCTTAAATGGACATACCTTCAGGACATATTCATAAGTAAAATAAATAGGTCACAGATGTGTAAATATCATATCTGTTGTCTGGTATGAGAAACTGAAGATGTTAATGAGTTCTAGAATGTATGATGGTTATTGTGAAATAGAAAATATTCAAAGGGAAATGTGGAAGTTTGAGTAATGAGGGTTAAAGAAAAATTGTGATGGTAGTAAAAAATGGAAACAAAACTTATGTATTTAGGGGATGGGGTTGTGGAGTGGGTAGGGGAATGGGAAAAAATGAGAATTAAATTGTGTCATATACTGGTAAAAATGTGATAATTTATCAAACATCAAAAATGTTGTATAGTTCTGATGCTTGAAAATTAATAGAAATAGATCAGTAGAAAACAGAAATAGAGAATGGTAAGTTTAGCAAATCTTCAATTACTGTTTTTTCATGTATTAAACAAATCTTTTTTTTTTTTTTTTTTGAGACAAGGTCTCATTTTGTAGTTTAGGCTGGCCCTGAGCTCACTATATAGCCCAGGCAAACCTGGAACTCAGCAATCCTCCTGACTCTGCCTCCCAAGTGCTGGGTTTACAGGAGTGAGCCACCACACCCAGCACTGTGGTATGTGGTATTGATTGCTGGTGGGCGTGAGTCTCCATGCCCAGAATTGTATGTGGTTACTGGCATCAAACTCAGGACCTTGTGCTTGCGAGGCAGGCGCCAGAACCACTGAGCTAACCCTCCGGCCCTGTGTGTGTGTGAGTGTGTGTGTTGTTGTTGTTTTGTTTTTGAGACAGGGTCTCGCTTTGTAGTTCAGGCTGGCCCTGAACCTAGCCCAGACAAGCCTGGAACTCAGCAATCCTCCTGTCTCTGCCTCCCAAGTGCTGGGATTACAGACATGAGCCACCACGCCCAGCATTGTGGGGTGTGGTACTGATTGCTGGTAGGCATGAGCCACCACGCCCAATATTATATCATTGTGTGTGGTTACCAGGATCGAAACAGGGACCTTGCATTTGCTAGGCAGGCGGTGGAACCACTGAGCTAAATCTCTGGCCCTATTAAACAAATCTTAGTGTTGCAAAATATATAGAAGAAAACTGAATTAAGGTGAGTTCATTAAATCGCATTTAGTTGCCATTTCAAACATTTAAGAGACTGAGAGGATATGGTGATTGTATGAAAATAAACATGGCTTCCTTCACCAAATAAACGGAGTTATTTCAGTTCCAGACAATTGTTTTAAATGTGCCAGTATAAATTTTATTTCCAATCTGGAAGAAAAATAAGCACACAAAACCTTTCTTGGACTTCTAACCCCCATCACATCCTAAACTCTCAAGGTTATTCCATTTCTTGTCAACAACTGGCAACTGACCCCCAGTGCATACACAAGGAAATCACATCTGGGTCAGCCAATCTAATCTCTAAAGGCATGAAATTGAGAACTTTAATCACATTAGTGATGCCTGACCATTCTGTTTCAATTCCGGGGCCATCTTTTGAAACTAATGAATTGTCTTGGTGGCTCCAATACAGAGCCAGGGTCTCCCTGACCAGCTGTGAAATATGAGCACATTTCCTTTTATTGCCTATAGATCTTTTCCAGTTTTATATTCACCGCAGCTTAAAGCACCTAAATTCACATCAGTGACTGTATAGCCACACTCTGGATGTTTGGGATTAATAGTGGAGTTAAGTACATCCCCTATATTTTAAAAATATATTTTCAGGACAGTCTCACCTTAATTACAGTAAATGACACCATATCTATTGACAAGGCTGATGAATGTCAGGGACTTTTTTCCAGTGTGTGTCATAATAACTCTGCACACTGCATCATGAAAAAGTGTTTTGGAAAATGATGAGCCTAGAGTTAAATACTCTATCAGATGTGGAAGGTAATACTGGTTTTGCCATGAAACCAGTGCATGACTGGAGCTGAATGAGTAAGGTTTGTGCCAACTTCTGGGAGTGAAGTATTGATTTTTCATCACGTGTGTGGAGGGCATGATGAGACCTTGTGAATGAAGTTTCAGAAGGGCGAGAAAAATGTTAGTTTTAACATAGAAATTTGGAGAATGGCTATAAAAGATGGAAAAAGAGGGGAAACAATTGTGTTGAGGGTCAGGAGAGTTTTTAGCCCATGATTGAAATTCAGGCAGTAGAGACGGCCGGAAACGTAGAAGAGACAAAGTACTGAGGGTCTTTTCTGAGATGTGCTAGGGTCACTTGAGGACTCGTGGCTGCTGTGCATGCATCCCAGGAATGCTGGGTCTGTAGCCAAAAGGCAGTTGTGGAGATGCACAGGTCATGGTGCTCCCTGCCCTCTGATTACATGTTCACAGAATGTTTTTGTATGTCTGATTAGAATGTTTACTTATATTCATTTAACCTTCCCTCTCCTTCTTTTTCCTTTTTTTTTTTTTTTTTTTTTTTTTTTGGTGGTACCAGGGATCAAACTCAGGTCTTCCTGCTTCCAAGGTAGGTGTGGTACCACTTGAGCTAAATCTCCGGTCCCTAATCTTCCACTTCTTTTCCCCCGCTAGTGATTTGGGCCACAACCTCCACATGTACACTGTATTAGCCTGTAAAACTGTAAAAGCCTTGCTATCATTCAAAGATGGGTAGTCCTGTAGGTTACCCGTCCGTTATTCTGTCATCCTCCAAGGCTGTCAGCCACCTGCTGATAACCCGCTACCAGTCATCCACTGGTGTTATAATTGTCTGTCCATGATCCTGCTCCCTGTCTCCTTCCCCAGAGGGAGAAGAAGTCGGCAGAGACAGCACTTAAAGATGGACAAAAACTTAAAAATATGGACAGCACTATGCAAATATGGAATTGAAAGGAGGTAAGAGAAAGACAGGTGCCTGGAAGCCAGTTCTAAAGGTTTAAGGGAAACCTGGGGGAGACAGTGGTGGTTCTGAGAATGGTCACGAGCTCGTGCTGTGGAGTGAAGATGCATCAAGGTGAGTGGTGATGGGAACGTGCCCGGATAATGGAACCTCACAGAAGAGTTTGACATGTTTCTTATTTTTATGTATGGAAAATACAAAGTAACTGAGGAATCTCTACTTCATTAATTTGAAGATGTGTGTGTGTGTGTGTGTGTGTGCGCATGTGTGCTGTGTGTGTATAATTTCTGTTCATAGTCTGGTTTGGTCTGGAAAAGCCATTTCAATACAAATTAATTTGACTTATTAAATCAGTTTTCCTCTAGCACTTCTGAGGAGCAGAAGGGCTGTTACTAGTCTTTAATGAATTAGTATTAGTAAAGTTTCACCCCTAATAAGAATTTCTGGTGTTATTATTGACAATTCTGATTTGCAATCACAGGAAAGAAAGGAACGGGCCAGGGTAATACAGAGATGCTGCAAGATCCAAGCTTTATTAAAACCGAGTACTTAGATTTTTCTTAAAAATATGATATTTGTAATAATGATCACTATATATTTTGGTGATAACAATAACTGCCATTATTTCATGTCAAAACATGATGTATATGTATGCGATTCCAATATGTGCTTTACCTTATCCACTTTAATCTAATCATAAATCCTATGATACAGGTGTTATCTTCCATGATTTATAAGTGAATTCTCTGATGCTCAGAGAAATGAAGAATTTGCCCAAAGTCACTATGGTGATTAAAGAGTTTTCATTCAAATAGTTCTTGCCTGTGTCACCAACAAACGTTGTCATATGTCTATATTATGAAAATGTTTTTTTCCCCATTGATTTAAAGACTGTTTCTAACTATGATTCTTCTTTCATGAATATACTCTAAGGTGCAGATTACACGGTACTTCTGCTTATGTGAAAGCTACAAATATTTTCAAATTAGTAAGCAAGGGCCAGATACAGTATGAGAATGCAGCACATTTGTAAAGGGACAGCTTGCTTAAATGTTTGGTGGGTGGGAAGAATAGACATAATGTCAGAAAAGCAAAATTTACCTCACTTCACTGTTTGGTTTGTCTTTCTTAATAAAGGTCTTTAAGATTAGTACATGTGGACCAGGGATTTAGCTCAGTGGTTCCAGCGACTGCCTGGTGATTGCAAGGTCCTGAGTTTGATCTCTAGTACCACATACAACAACTTGGTAGGCAGGAGCAGGAGGACTGCTGTGAGTTCAAGGATAACCTGAGCTACATAGTGAGTTCAGGGCCAGCCTGAACTACAAAGTGAGACCCTGTCTCAAAAAACTAAAAAGATTAGTACATATTACAAGTTAAGTTCCGATATGCTGTTTTATAAGGGGATAAAATTTCAATAATGCTGGTGTACAGATTCTGCTGCTGGCAATCTGGGGGGCGTGCTTTGAGATGCTGTCTGAGAAGAGTGGTCATCTGTCCCTCAGAGCAGTGGGCAGGGCTTCCTTGCTTGACTGTACTGATCCTTTGTCCTCTCTCTGATCCAAGTTTATAAGTGTTGAAAGCAGCAGCTGCTGTGGTCCTGCAGGACTCTGCTCCACCCAAGAGAGGCTTCTCCAAGGAGAGGTGAAGGTCATCAATCTAGTGGTATGGTACTCTTGGCTGGTTGCCCACCCCTCCACCCTCTGGGAATCCCAGCTCAGGGAGAGGAGACTCTCTCTCTTGATCCTTTGCTCCCTCTTTGATTTTCTTTCACTCTGATACTTGCCTCAGATCTTTGTTTGTTTGCTTGTTTGTTTGTGGAAGGATGGATTCCCTGCCCACCCTCAACTGCTTTCAGTTTGGGAACAACAAATTATAGAGAGGGAGATATCATAGGCTTTTACCACTCTGCCATCTTCCCAGAATTCCTCCATAATCCAATTTTTGATGCAATGAGCTGGACAATTTTTTTATCAAATTCCCTTTATGTTTAATTTCAATTCAAAGTCTCTTGACATAAAAATAATCCATGATTTTCTTTTTCAACTTCCACCTCGGATATGTCTCATTGAAAAAGGGTGGGTATTATTTCTTTTCTTTTTTTTTTTTTTTTTTTGGTCGCACTGGGAATCAAACTCAGACCCTTGTGCTTCCAAGGTAGGAGTGGTACCACTTCAGCTAAATCCTGGGCCCAAGTGGGCATTATTTCTTTAGGATTTATCAATCAACTTTTTTTTTAAGAGAGAGGAGAATTCATCTTTGAACCTGTTCTGTTGACCTCCCAATCTATAGCCAGTTTTGAAGGGTGTATACAACTTATTTCCTAACTTTGCAAGCTAATACATGGAGAGAAATATAGAAATTTAAATACAAGAACTTCATGGATTAAAATTTATTCTTGACCTATACATTTGGAGTTGATTAACCTATTTTGTCATGGGTTTCAAATCACGAAACGTCTGAATTTTAGTGTCCCTACAATTTGAATTTTCCCTTTTCACATACAGGACTTGGTCAACCACAAAAATATCTACAAATAAAGAATTTGTCTATTTCAGTAATAAAGTAACATCTATAAGAAGAGAGCATTTTCTTTACCTCAGATTATCAGTTCTTTACAAAAATCAAGATGATACAATATCAAATTATCTCTACACAATCAAGAGGCTCCAAACACATGAACATGTTCAAATTGAGAAAAACAAATATTTGGAAAAAACATATATAACAACTGGTGTTGTTACTCACCTGGATGTACTCAATAAACATGGATGCAGCTTTTACCTGGCTGTGAAGTTCAGCAAATTGAAATCCAATATGGGAAGAGTTACCGGTTTACCCAGATAAATTAATGTTTCAGAGCTGATGAAGTCAGGCATTTGTTCCTCTTCCTGGAAGGAAACATTAAAATACTCATTAGATAACTAATAGTAATTTTAACATAACATTTTTAGTGTAAGAGCATGATCCTAACATCTATAAATTTCATGAAAGTTTTTGAGAATCTCACAGGAAAAACAGGACCTATTCAATACTGATCAATTGTTAGAGGACTTCCTGGAGAATGTGAAGGAGAGATGCCATTTAGTCTTAAGTGTGCAATTTTATGGTGCTTCAAGGCAGCAGCAGTGGTCCACAGTACTTGGACAAAGGTCTACAAAGAGATAAATGTTGGTTGGTGAAGAGCTAAGCAGTGTACACAGTAAATTCGTGTACTATATCTGTAAAGAAAACTACACAAATCCTATTATGTGGGGTCTTTCAGATATTGATTTCTATATGTTTCATCTTTCCAAACTAATTTGCAATAATTTAATCACACACCAGCAAACATTTTAAAAAATTGTGTTCATCTTACTGATGGTTACAGAATGACCAAATTGATCACATTTCATTAATTCATTATTTCACTTTTTAAATCTTTGCTGCTAAAAACTATCCTAATGGCCACATCATTAATGTACTGAATGATTATGGTTATCAAATGAACTGTTGCTGTAAATCATGGTGATAATTATTTTGATTATTTCAGTGATATGATTAATCAAGTTTCTGATTTCTAAAAATATAGGTCTTCAATCTGATTTCTGATATACTTTGGTGTTCTTGAGGATAACAATAATACATTCAATTTTAAGTTTGATTTTGTGCAGCAGTGCATAGATTTTACTTGATTTTGAATGACAGTCAAATAGCAATTGTCTGACCAACAGATCTTGTTCCATACATATATAAAGAATATTCTCAAATTACATAAGGAATATTATTTCCCATTATGTACTATCCTTATTTTGTTATTGTTAATAGTGTTACTTTGATCTGATTTCCCTTAACTATTGAGAAAAATCAAAATATGGATCTAAAAATCAAGGAGTTTCCTTTTATGAAAAGGACAAATATCTAACTATCTCATAAATATTCAAATACTTAGTAATGGTATAATTTTGTGTAGGTTCAGATGGCCTCAAGCCTGGCATCCCCGTGTAAGCATTGAGCTGTTCAGATGTGGAGAAAAACCTTATCATTTGACAACTAAAGTTTAGGATAAGGTCATAAATTCTATAAAAATGAAAACTTAAAAGACATCTGTAATATAAATTATTTAATTTATTCATTTGCTTGGCAATTTAGGATACTATCATATGCTAGATACATAGCATTAAATTAATTACAGTGGTCAGAACAATCAGTAATACCTCAATCTTCTTATATTCTCATGCCCACCTGCAGTTTAATGAGCAAACATAATGCATACCACTGTACCTGGAAAAATGATCCCATAGAAAAACTAGAGGGAAAAGCAAATAGGTTTTTAGGAAGGCAAAGGGATGCTTTGTTATAAGATCTGCTAGTGTCAACATGAATGAATCAAAATTAATTGACAATGTTCTTCATTTTTAAAGAAAAGTATCATTTCCTAAGTGTTGTTCTGGTTATTTCTTCTGTCTTCTAAGAGTTTACAAAATGAATGGCTGCTGGTATTTTTATTGTTCTTTTCTTAAGAATCACAACCTTCTGTCAGTAGAGGCTATTGACTTGATCGCGTTTCTCCTTTCCACATGGAGTGGGGAAGCTTTTTACTGATGACATTGTGTTTTGTAACATCTAATAAAACTTCTTGAGAGACTTTACACCATTTCTTTTTCTCTCATTCGCTCATGAACCCACTTGAATCAGGTTTCTGTCTCCTTCCTCTACAGAAACAGCTATTGTCAAGGCAACAAATAACTAGCACATTGTTCAATACAATAGCCTATTTCCCAATCCTCAGTGTACTTGATTAACAGTCTTCATCACTTTTTCTTTCTTCACACATTTATTTTACTGGGCATTCAGGATACCAGTCTTGGCCTGATTCCTTTTAATAGTGACAGTTTCATTGAAGATTCATTTCCTAATTTAGTAAATCAGGATTGCTCTAGGAATCAGACTTGTATTCATTATTGTGGTCATATTCTCAGTGACCTTATTCAGACTTAACTTCAACTAATGATCTTATGTGGTTATGTTCAAATTTATACTCTGTATTTCTAAGGTGTCTGAATTATTGTTTCCTGTTTTCCTAGGTGGAAATAGTCTACCTCACCCTCTAAAAAGAAAAAAAAAAGTGGGAGTAGATTTGCTTGACCATACAACCTTGGCCAAAGAAACAGAGAGGGAAAGTCTACTGTGCATACTTAGGAGAAACTGTATTAGTGACAAAAGATTCATTATGTTATCTTTTGCTGTTCTTGTGAGACTGGCAAAGTGTTAATATATCTGCTTGATCAGTCTGTATCTCAAAGTCAAGCAATTTGAAACACAGCCTTAGCAACCCCAATGTGGCCACAGTCTGAAAGAGAATTAAAAATGTGTTTACTGTAACCCATTAAGAGCTGAGACTGATTTTTGAGTCATTTGTTACAGGTGTAAAAATTATGTAGTTTGACTCATGGAAATTCTTCTTCCAAGTGTTCTGAACATTTTCTTAACTAAACCTGTATACACTGAGGTTTAGCAATTCCCAATACAGTCCTCAGAATTTATCTTTGAGTTTTCTCTCCTCCTGTCCTCTTTCCCTAAAAATTCCAATCCTTCTATTGACCACTCCTGGATTTTTCTCTTCTCTCAACATCCTAAATCAATACAATAGCAGGTCTTATGAACTTCAAAATATCACATATTATGTCTATAAATATGATTTCCTATTACCATTTTCCTTTTAATACAACTCCCCACCTTTATTCAACTCTGTATATAAATACTAATTCTAAGGCTAAGTCTTCACCATAGTTTTTTTTATTTCAAGTGCTCAACATAATGTGATACATGTTTTTCTGTCTCATCTTTCTCAACTGCAAGTTTCATGACAACTCTTTTGCTCAAAGCTATATCTCTCATGTTCAGACCAGAGTCTTACATGTACTACGTGTTTGGCAGGAAGTCTCAATCAATGAAATGTGAAGTATAGATACAGGGTTTTCAGGTTCTGGCTGGAGGTTCCTTTTTTCTAAAGCCTTGAACAATTTACTAACTTTGTCTTAGTTCCATTTTCTGTACAATGAGAGTAATTGATCTTGTGTTATATCTATACTGTGTCCTATGTACAAAATCATATCAGACACAAAGCAAATGACTGACACATATTAACAACAAAAAGGAGGAAAAGTATAATTTAGTTAATAAACTAAGAGTGTATGATACACTAACAGTACCTAAGTGTAAAATTCTGCTTAGCCAATGCAAACTGAGTCAATCTGCATAAGCCTAACCCTCTCATGTCCACTAGCCTCTGTGAAAATTTTCTTCTTAGGATTCTTTGCATACTTCTAGAAGCGTATCTATTCTCAGGGCTGATCTTGTTATGTAACTGCTCCAGCTATAAGGCTGGCAAAACTTTTCTGAACAGATGTAATGCAATTTGTTGTATATCTTGAGCTTATAAAATGTCTAATAATTTCAAAGTTTCATTTTTCATAAATTAAGAAGAGAAATAATATTTGGGATTCTCATATTGTACATGACCACAACCCTCAGAAAACCAGTGCAGGTAAATAATAACAACCCTATTTCATAACTCATATAATTAATGTATAGATAGAATTTTCTCAAAGTCACATAGCTTTGGTGAGAACTTGAGCCCAGGAGTGCTGTGTTGGCCTCCACACCAGCACTCTTTCTATAACCATTTCATGCCATTATATATAGTTGAAGACTGAAGAAGGAAGATAAAAAGTAGAGAAAACTTTTCAGCTTTTAGCTCTGACATACTGGCTTCCTTTTGGAAACATCTCCTTAAAACCTATGTCAACTTTATAAACTGAAGTTGTTGGAAAAGGAAAAAAAATTCACATATAATTTCAATATTTTTGGAAATTTCTGGGTAAACATATCACCAAATTAATGGCAATTTAGGACCTATCAGGATACATATCAATAAAATATATTTCTATACATGTAGCAGTATACACAACCATTATATTCATATTCATATACATATCTCTCCACAGTATGCTCAATCTGCTCATCTGTTTCTATGAGCTGAGACAGTTCCTCTGGTGGATCACTATGCTTTTCCTATAATGCTGAAACAACATGCAATTTATTTGGCAATGCCTTATACAATAAATTGTGGCCAGGTGTGGTGGCTCACGCCTGTAATCCCAGCACTTGGGAGGCAGAGACAGGAGGATTGCTGAGTTCAAGGCTTGCCTGGGCTACATAGTGAGCTCAGGGCCAGCCTGAACTACAAAGTGAGACCCTGTCTCATAAATAAATAAATAAATAAATAAATAAATTGTGAATTAAATCTGGTGCATTTAGTTTTCCTGCATTGTGGAGCCCTTTTTGCTAAGAAGGGCTAAATATAAAAGAATGTCCAGCTGAGAGCAGCAGAGAAAGAGCAATGAGCATTCATTCAGCCAAAAGCTGCCTGGTAGCAGGTGCACATTGTTGCTGCTGTATTTCCTGAAGAACCTATAACCTATTCTGTAGTGTGGTTGTTTTGGGCTCTTTGAATAGTTGTTCTGAGAACTGAAAAAGGGATGGTGGAGGAACGAGATAGCCAATGAGCAGAGCAAGGATCCAGGCAGTTCTTTCATGCAGGTAACACTAAGAGGCAGAGGGTGAGTTGCTATGGAGGAATTAAAAATGCAGTGAATGACATGCAAATTCCTGTCACCTTTTGGAAGTTATGAAAATTTTCCCAAACTGCAGAGCTGTATCATGGCCTCCAGTTCATGAAGACATTTGTGTAAGATTTCCCACAGGTATTTGGACCAGGCTCTATCCCTTACTGTTTGAATGCTTGTTTCAAAAAAGCAGTCACATCCTAGCCTGCAGGAGAAAGGCTGGGCTCTTGGATAGTTATCTCTTTCCATGACCAAGAAGTTCTATGAAGTGCTCTCTTCTACCAGTGTCCAGATGTGTCTGCAACCTTAAACTTTTCTTCCTAATTTTTCTGTTATGTATCAAATACTAGCTCTGCCTCAGTCTACACCATACCATACATTTCTGTCAAAGACTCATTGTGGGAGCATTCTTTTGTTAGGCTTAGATTTTTCAGAAAAATAAATTTAATGAACAGGGCTAAGTATAAAGAAGCCCCCAGAATGGAGCAAATAAGAAATATATACTTGTAGCTCAAGAGTGCTTGTTGTGCACTTACCACAGGACCGGGTCCAGGTCATTTTGCTGCTCAGTCCCTTGTGACCCCGCATGTCCTACTGAAAAATGAAAAACTCTGTGTCCTGTGAGACAATGGTAAGGCAGATATTTTATACAGCTCCTTTATTACCTCTAATATCAGCTACTTTATTTTACCAGCAGCACACAAGATAAATAGATAGAGATGAGTGGCAGGCTTGGCCCTCGCTAGCTGTGCAGCATCAGTGTTATATTCCTCTGCTCCTTCGTGGACTCTGCACTCGAGCTGAAGCGATCTGCTCTAGTTTTCCTGTTTTCCTCAAATAATTTCTCATTCAATTCTATGATTATTTCATAAGGCATAGCACAACATGTTAATTTCTTGTCTGGATGACTTATTTTCCAAACTATAATATTTTATTTTTAATGGACATTTCAGTAACAGTTGAGTCAGAAAAATTTAGTAGCTATAATTAGATAACCCTTTAAGAAGGAAACATCAAACTGTCACTACAAAAGCAGCCTTTGACCAAGAATGTACATTTGCACACTGATCTCCATAATGGTTGCACAAGTCTACATTCCCACCGACAGTGGAGAAGGGTTCCTTTTTCTCCACAGCCTCACTAGCATTTGTTGCTGGCTAATTTCAAAATAGCAGCTATTCTTTTGGAGTGAGATGGGATCTCAGTGCTATTTTCATCTGCATCTCTTCAATGACCACTGACATTGAGCATTTCTTCATATACTTTTTAGCTACTTTTTACATCTTCCCCTGAAATGTCTCTGTTCATTTCAGATGCCCCTTTTTGAACTGGGTCTTTAAATATGGGGGGACTGATTCTTAAGCTTTTTAAAATTTTTAAGCTTTTTATATATTCTAGAAAGTAGTACTTTGTGTGAGGAATAGCTGATAAGACTGCTGGTTGTCTTTTCTCTCTGCTGGTGGTTTCTTTTGCTGTACAGAAGCTTTTTAATGTGATAAGATCCCATTTGTTGATTTCTTCTACTACTTCTTGTGCTATAGATGTTTTGTTTATAAAATCTTTCCCTAAGCCAATCTCTCCAAGAGTATTACCTAACCTGTTTTGCAACAGGTTTAAAGTTTCTGTTTTAATATTTAGGTCTCTAATCCACTTTGACTTTAGTTTGGCACATGGTGAAAGAGATAGATCTAGCTTTAGTCTTTGGTAGGTTAAAGCTCAGTTTTTCCAGCACCATTTGTTAAAGAGGCTGTCTTTCCTTCATTGAGCATATTTGGCTCCTTTGTCGAAGATGAGGTGGCTTAGTGTGTCGAGTTGTTTCTGGATCTTCTAATCTGCTCTACTGATCCTCAGGTCTGTTTCTTTGCCAGTACCATGCTGTTTTTTTTTTTTTTTATCACAGTGGGTTTGTTGTATAGTTTCAAATTGGGGTTAGTGATACCCCCTGCCATGCACTTGTTGCATAGAATTGCTTTTGCTATTCTAAGTCCCTTATGGTTCCAGATGGATTTTTGGATTATTTTCTCAAAATCTGTGAAATATGCTGTAGGGATCAATCGGGATTGCACTGAGTCTATATAATAGTTGTAGGAGTGTAGCCATTTTGACTATGTTGGTTCTTCCTACCTATGAACAAGGGATGTCCTTCCATTTTCTGATATCCTCTTCAGAAAAGTAGGTTTAGATGTCCCATTGACCCTGCTGTTCTCCTGCTGGGGTATACATGAAAGAATTACAAGATTCATATCATAGCGACATATGGGCACCTAGGTTTATAGCAGCTCAGTTTATGATAGCTAAATCTAGGAAACAACTCAAACGCCTATCAACTCTAGCCCGGATAAAGAAGATATGTGGTTTTTAAAAAATAAAATGGAGTATTACTCTATCACAAAAAGTGATAATTTTGAGTCATTTATACTTAAATGGACATACCTCAAGGACATACTCCTAAATGAAATAAGTCACAGATGTGTAAATATAATATCTTTTCTCTGACATGAGAAACTGAAAATGCAAATGAGTTCTAGAATGCATGATAGATATTGATAGATATGTGAAATAGTAAATATTCAAAAGGAAATAGGATTTAGGGGTAATAAGGGTAAAGAATAAACTGATGGTAAAGAAAGGAAACAAAACCTTGCATATAGGGGTGGGGGGTGCCAGGGTGGGTAAGGAAAGGGGAAAAATGAAAATTAAGTCATGTCATATACTGGTAAAAGTTCTCAGTGTTGAGCATAATAATGATGTGTGTGTGCATGTATGTATGTGTGTGTGTGTCTATCTCTATCTTTCTCTCTATATATATCTCTATATATATCTATAGCTATCTATCTATCTATCTATCTATCTATCTATCTATCTATCTATCTATCTATCTATCTATGATGTATATTTCAGATAGAAAGAATGGGAACACTATTTCCAGGAATTCCATTTATTTTACATGAGAGTTTTCTAACTCAGGTTAGGTGTGTGTATTTTCTTGTGCATCACAATGGCATACATTCCGGCATCTCTTAACTTTCCATTAGCATAACTTTAAGATTTAGTCCACTGGAGAGCATTTTTCTTAACCTCATGCTGAAGAATTTGTCATTTTATGTCATTCTTTTGGTGTTCATTGTTACATTTATTCTTATTTAATTAAATATTTCCCATATATTGTCTACAATCATAAATCTACCTTTACTAAACTAAAGCTCTATGAGAATTCCTTGTGTATCTCACTTTATTTCCAATCATCAGTGTCTAAAACAATATACAGTAGCCCTTCAGTAAATGGTTTTAGATGAATCTATTTATGATGAATAGATTTAATATGTGTCAAACATTCAGTCCAGCAATACAGAAAAAAAATCATTATTTTCTTCCAGAAATAGGATGAGAGGAATATAATAAAAGATTTCTGAAGAAATGCATTTCACCTGAACCCAAGAGAACAACATAAATTTATAAAATGTAAACAGGTAGAAATGGCAATTGTCTCAGGTCATATCTCCAGAAGCTGAGCCTCAGTAAAGGATCTGGGTGTGAATGATTCTTCATGGGATACAGAGCCAGATGGGTCCTCGCTGTTACTGTGCCAAAAGCATCTGCCACAAAACTTCAAATAGAAAGAACACAGTAGATACATACAGATACCAAGCTATGTTGTACATTAGAAAAAAGGAAATGATGAAACAGGAGAAGATTTTATTTTACCTGACATTATCAGATAAACAAAACAAAAATGTTCTTTTTCCTTGTGTACCTTTTCCTAATAACACTTAATTCACTCTTCTCAAAAATACTGCAGTGCCAGAGATTTAGCTCAGTGGTTCCAGTGCCTGCCTAGCAAGTGCAAGGTCCCTGGTTCAATCTGGTAACTATATACAACAATACTGGGTGTGGTGACTCACGCCCACCACCAATCAGTATCTCATACCACAACACCAAGGGTGGTGGCTCACACCTATAATCCCAGCATTTGGGAGTCAGAGGCAGGAGGATTGCTGAGTTTGAGGCTTTCCTGGGCTACATAGTGAGCTCAGGACCAGCCTGAACTACAAAGCGAGACCCTATCTCAAGAAAACAAAACAAAAAATAAAATAAAATAAAATATTGCCATAATATGCAGCTATGCAAATGTGTGGCATTGCAATTTAGCAAGTATAATATGCACTTAACCAAATAAATACCAAATAATATATAATAATAACAATTTAATAAACTGTTTTCACTTACCCTATAATCTATTTTGGAAATGTGTCACCTCATATTTTCACTTCATTGACTTTTATTCTAATTAGGTGATTTTCAGTAACTACTCTTTATTAGTGAACTATCCCATTTCTGGGTAAAAAAAATGCTCACACCTACATTTTACAAGAAAATACATCTAATTTTGGCTCGGTGTTTCAGATGGCTCTGTCCATGGCTTGCCAGTGCCAGGGCTCAAAACATTGTGGCAGGACATGATGGAGCAAAAGTGCTCACCTCATGGTGGCCAGAAAGCAGGGGACAAGGGAAGAGCACACCAAAGGCATAGCCTGGTGTCTCACCTCCGAGGGACCCCACAACCTCATGGCACACTCAGCTAGGAACATCCGCGGATGAAATGAGCAAAGTACATAACACCACCATAACCCAATCGCTTATCTCCAAATCTCTAATTCTGTCAAACTGGCTATTAAGATTGACTGCCGTGTGCTCCCTGGGCAGAAATCCTTTAAGTTACCAAATGCTTCTCTTACCATAACAAGTCCTATCTACACCATTTTGAGTTGAAATTGAACATTTAAAAGTGATAATTGAAATATCTCTATAAGTAAAATTGATTTTGTTGACTCTCAGAACCTCAGTCACAAAGGTGTTTAGAGATCCAAAATTCATTTGATACCAATAAATCTGAAAATCACTATATTTATGGAAAAATAAGGTTTGAGAAATTGTTAGGAAACTTTGAGGCAAAGGGCAAGTTTCACTATATATTGAAGAAACAGTATAATTTTTTATAAACAAAGGAAATGAACATTCTTGAGCCAAAACTTCTGCAAAGACACTGCCTGGTTTATGATTCCAGCAGATTTCAGAGCATTGATAAACTGTTATTGTGTCTTCACTAAAATTGATGCTATCTGCTCAGAATGAATGAGAGAAACCACTATCTCCTAAGATTTCTTTTTTTAAATTAAATTTGTTTTGCCAAGATTATTTTTTATCTTTGGTTTTCAAAATGTTTACACTGTTTTTGTTTAAGACAAGTTTAGAGTTAAAGCACCGAAAATCAAAAGAATTGAAGTCCCAACTAAACTTCTAAAACTGGACTACTTGATTTTACATGAATCCAGTGTTATAAAGTGTTATGCAAGTGAACCAAACACTAGCAGGTCTTACATCTAAAAAGGGATTCAATTACATAGAATTCTGTTTCTTCTGTCTTCCATTTCCTCTTCCTATGTTAATGGTATCATTCATTCATTCATTCATTCATTCATTCATTCATTCATTCATTTGAGACAGGGTCTTGCTTTGTAGTTCAGACTGGCCCTGAGCTCACTATGTAGCCCAGGCAAGCCTCAAACTCAGCAATCCTCCTGTATCTGCCTCCCAAGTGCTGGGATTACAGGCATGAGCCACCACACCTGGCTCTTGTATTTATATTTTAAAAATAGTACACCTGTCAGCAGAAGATCTGTAGTCTATTTTATTTACTTTCTATGGAAAGTAAGAAGGGAAGGAAGAAAGTAAACAAAACAAGGATGGAGAGATCCAGGAAGAAAGAAGAAAAAGAGGAAAAGAGAAAGAGATGGGAGAGACAGAGAAATCTACCTCTCCCTGGTGGGATTGCATGTTGTGCTGATATTTTGGCCCTGTGCCTCTTTCTCTCACCCCTCTATAGACTTTCAATCAATCTAAATTGGTCCCCTCTCTAATCCTCGATTTAGCTTTAGAGTTGTTCAAGCATTTCTGGAAAAAAAATTTGATGTTCTGTTCCCTCTGCTTACAAAGAAAACACTTTAATCTACCAGGATATTAGTTTTCATAGGGCTATCTCTACTAGAACTGAAAATGGGAAGTCATTTATTAAACAGAGAGACAAATGGTGTCAGAGAAGTGACTTCCAAACTGTTAAAATATAGTCTCTAGGGCCAGAGATTTAGCTCAGTGGTTCCAGTGCCTGCCTAGCAAGCACAAGGTCCCTGGTCCAGTCCCCAGTAACCACATACAACAATACGGGTATGGTGACTCATACCCATCAGCAATCAATACCACATACTACAAATGCCGGTTTGGTGACTCAAGCCTGTAATCTCAGCACTCGGGAGGCAGAGGTAGAGGCAGGAGGATTGCTGAGTTTGAGGCTTACCTGGGCTACCTAGTGAGCTCAGGGCCAGCCTGAATGACAAAGCAAGACCCTGTCTCAAAAAGTCTTTATCATTAGCTGCAGGAATCATAGCTAAGTACAGGTAGGAATGTACCAAAAGACTAAAGTCTAGATATCTACCACTTTTTAAAAATTTGAATCTTTTTTGGTATATTATATTATGCATCACAGTTACCCTTAACATTGAAAACTTGTACCAGTATATGACATGACTTAATTCTCCTTTCCCCCTTCCCTTTTCACCCTACAACCCTCCTCTCCTACATGCATAAACTTTGTTTCTATTTTTTAACCACCAAATTTTTTCTTTCCCCTCCTTACTTACCCCAAACCCCATTTTCCTTTGAATATTTGCTATTTCACAATATATATTATGCATTCTAGAACTCATTTTCATCTTTAGTTGCTCATACAAGAGAAAAGATATATTTTCACACACACATCTGTAACCTATTTATTTCATTTATGAGTATTCCGTAAAGTACATCAATTTGAGTATAAATGATCAAAATTATCATTTTTTATGTCAGAGTAATACTCCATTTTTGAATTAACTTTTTCCTCTCATATAATATTTAATCCCAAGCCTAGTGTTCTAGTCTGAGAGGGCTGAAAATTTGTGTGTTACACAATTGATAACCAATATTAGAAACAAAATTATAATTTTTGAGATGCTTGCTCATATGTCCATGTATGCATATTCATTGTTATGTTTTGGATTGCCTTTTTAATCTATCCAAATGGTGAGACATAAAATGTTAGCCTGGACATTAACAAAAGAGCACAGTAAGTCTTGCTGATTTGTTTGAGGATCAATAAAGACAAAGAAAAAAAGTAAAACAGGAATTAGTAGTGAAATCACGCAGACTTAGTTTGCAATTATTTTCTATCCATATATATTTCTCCTGAAAATCTGGTAAGTAGGAGCACTGGTTGAGAGATTAATATAAATATTTAAGTTTTCTTGGTTATAATAATTTGCTATTAAACACTTTATGGTACTTCAACCCAACTCTTGCTTATAGTAAAAGTAACTTAATAAGATTTTTTTAAAAAAAGGCTTAGAGATGTTCTCTTGCTTTTTTTTCTCTTGTGGTAATCCTACAGTTAGATTCATAGAACTAGGCTTCTCTCAAACTTTTCCTTTTCCCTTGTATACACACAGCTCTAGCAATGAATTCAAAGACAACAGGGTATCACTGGCAAAGAAAGTAAACAGCCTGAAAGAACAACAAATTCTGAATATATTGTATAACTATAGTGATTTTTTTTCCTTCCCAAGCTAAGCAAAAGAGTGTCGTTAGAGTGGAGGATATATCCTACCTTCAAATGTTGCAAGTAGTTAATATTTTAATTACCCTTAATATAAAAAAAAACTAGAGAAACAGGAATGTCAAATCCAACTTACTCCTGAGTTATGATTTGACAGGGTTGTATTTTTTGTTACATTAGCAGAAAAAAACCTAAGTGTGGATTTACAATGATTAAAAACCATGTCAGAAAGAATCCCCAGTGCATTTTACTAGTAATAAAACAGATTTCCTCATAAATCTCTGTACTTCTATTTTCCTTCTGCACACAGGGTAAGTCTCCTAGTTTTCATCTCAATAAAGTTTAATTTGTCTCATTTCCACCTCTGTGGGAGAATTTCTGATGGCTGCCTACATTTTCTTAAACTTCTTCTTTGGAGTGATAGCCCCTATTTTCATTTGACACTTAAAATGCCTACTTCTAAAGGAATCAGTGGGAAATTTGTAATTGACTGTAGTGTAAATTTGTGCTTTGGGTGCCCTGAGGGTTTATGTCAATTATAAAAAAAAAAAAAACATCAGTAGCTAGGATTTCAATGTAAAGGAAATTCTCAAAATTTGATGAGTTAGGTGTGTCAGACATGACGGAACTGAACATAAAAATGGAAAGCAAAGAGTTTAAAGTAGCCAATCTAAGAATGTTTCTCCTGTGCAGCAGAAGTAAAAGGATAATCTTCATTTCCCTGCACCCTGTAAATTGTTTGTCTTAAACTGTGAGTCATCAGGAAAGAACACCACTTTGCATCTTGAAGCAGAACTGGTGTTCATTTATAAATTTCCATTTAAAAGAGCCCTGGAATTCTGAGATGAATTACTACTGGTTCATTTGATAGTAATTTGAATAATTCTTCCCAGGCAAATATAATAAAACAAATACATTTCAGATAGACATATTGAAAGATAACTATGTATTATCATAAATGATACCTGTATCTCACTTACTTATTCAAAGTTTAGATGATCTTATCCTTAGGTGGAATCCGAACATACTAAAAAACATTTTCTAAAATTCTTTAAAACATCCATTGCTGGTGATTTAGCTCAAATGGTGCTGTACCAACCTTGGACACACAAGGGCCCGAGTTCAATCCCCAGTACCACCAAAAAAAACCCAAAAAAAGTATTTTTCCTCATTTATCAACTCGTCTCACTTTTTTTTTTTTTTTTTTTTTTTTGAGACAGGGTCTCACTTTGTAGTTCAGGCTGGCCCTGAGCTCACTATGTGGCCCAGGCAAGCCTTGAACTCAGCAATCCTCTTGCCTCTGCCTCCCGAGTGCTGGGATTACAGGTGTGAGCCACCATGCCTGGCACTGTGGTATGTGGTATTGATTGCTGGTGGGCGTGAGTCTCCACGCCCAGCATTGTACGTGGTTACCAGGATCAAACTCAGGACCTTGCGCTTGTGAGGCAGGCGCTGGAACCACTGAGCTAAATCTCCAGCATAACTCATCTCTTTTACAGTGATTAGTCCTGTCTTTAAACATCAGATGTTTAAAGTATCCTAACATATAATGTACTGAGTGCTCAGATGGGCACTGTCTCCAAAAATAAAATGTGACCAGCTATATAACTCTAATTTATAGTTGTGAATCAGTTATAGCATAAGAAATTAGGTTAAAAATCTGTAATAGTTTGGTTTTGCCAAAAATTCAAGATAGTTGAATTAGTTTGTTCATATGAACTTCATTTTTAACATGGTGTTTGATGAAATAACTGGCTAAATGCTCCGTAATCAGAATATGTGTGCCAGTAGCTAATGTATGAAAATGCATGCATTATCTTCTCATTTTTCTAGTAGTCTGAAGATAAGTAAAATATTTGGGGCTTAATCAAAGCCGAAATCATACTGAGTACAGCAATTCTAAAATGTCACAGCTTCCTTCCTTGTATGAGTTTGAGATTTAATCCAGAAATTCGAAGAAACATTAGTTTCTTTAGAGTTTTGTTTTCTTAAATCCAGAATCTAGTGTGAGGAATTAAAATCAGATAGAGTTTTAAAACAGAGCCTTTCATTTCATGTACTTCTCTGTATCTTTGCACAAAATACTTAAATTATTAACTTTTGGAGTTGTGAACACATAAAGACTCTCATAATGGTACTGGTAAGTTCAGTCCCTGGAAATATGAAGAAGAATATGCTGATAGGTTAGAAAGTTAACATTTTAACATTTAATATATGGGTATGTATATAATTATCCCATTGACATTATCATGATAGTTGGTAGATTTCATTTTAAAATTGTTTTGTGATTTCTATTTAGTGGAAAATGGCTTGATTTTTGCCTCACAAATTTAAAATTAATTTTCAAATTCCTCAAATTATTTTTCTGCCTCAATTAACAGATTAGAGAATCAGATAATTGCTCCAGCTTTTTGTGATAGTTTGTAAGATTTGCTCACAAAACTAATGAGAACTCACTTTGACCCAATCTGTCTTTGTCTATTCTCAAATCATCTGCCTCTCAACTTGATATAATTAGTACGATGAAGTGGGTAATATGCCTATTATTTTTCTTTGTCAGCATAATCCAAACAGAAAATATATACTCAGTTTCAGATATATCATATCGAAGACAATATGATAGGTGTTCACAAATAGGTGTTTGTGAAATGATTGTTCTGCTCAGTTGTTAGATTTGTTTTAAAATAACTGTTTTCTCTTAAATTTGATAAACTCAGTTTTTAGATAAATCAAGAAAATTGTCAGTAGTAATGATAGTACATTTAGATTGTTAGTTGTTATGAGCTTGCAGAATCAAAATTCATTGTGTAAATGTACATTATCTGCATTATTATTTAAAAGTCAATATTTTTAAAAAATATTAATTTTACTATTATAACATTGAAATAAAATACTTTAAAAAACTAGGATTAGAGGTCCCATTCGACCCTGCTATTTCCCGACTAGGAATATACATGAAAGAATTAAAAGATTCATATCATAGCAACATATGTGCACCCATGTTCACAGCAGCTAAATATGTGAAGGTTGGAAACAACATAAATGCCCATCAATTGGAGACTGGATAAAGAAGATGTAGTTTATTAATAAAATGGAGTATCACTCTGCCATAAAGAATAAGTTTGAGTCATTTATACACAAATGGACATACCTTGACATACCTAGGTATTGTGAAATAGGAAGAAAATGCTCAAAAGCAAAGGGAAAAGAGGGTGTAGGGATAAATAAAGAAGAGAAACAAACAGTTGATGGTTAAAAAGGGATCAATGCTTATGTATATAGGGGTGGGGTTTGTAGAGAGAGCAAGGGAAAGGGGAAAAATGAGATTTGTCATGTACTGGCTCAAATTCTCAATTTTTTTTCCTTTCCTTTTTTTACTTGGTACATTTTATTGGTACATTCTATAAACACACCAGAATTACACTCCACATTTAGAAATTTTACCAGTATATGACACAACTTAATTCTCATTTTTCCCCTTCCCTACCCATCCACCTACCCCCCCCCATATACACAAGAATTGTTTCCTTTTTATTTACCATCAATTTTTTTCTTTCTTCATTATTTACCCCTAAACCTCATTACCCTTTGGATATTTGCTATTTCATAATATCAATCATACATTCTAGATCACATTTATAACTTCAATTTCATATATTAGAGAAAAGATATGATATTTACATATCTATGACCTATTTATTTCACTTATGAGTGTGTCCTGAAGGTATGTCCACTTGAGTATAAATGATTCAATCTCATCATTCTTTGTGGCAGAGTAATACTCCCTTTTATTAAACTCACACACACACCCACACCCACACACACACACACACACACACACACACCTTCTTTATCCAATATAGAGTTGATGGGCATTTGGGTTGTTTCCAAGACTGAGCTATCATAAACTGAGCTGCTATAAACATGGGTGCACATATGTCACTGTGATATGAATCTTGTAATTCTTTCATGTATATCCCCAGCAGGGGAATAGCAGGGTCAAATGGGACCTCTAATCCTAGTTTTGTAATGAAGGGTTAGTGTTTTTAAAATTGATATTAAAAAGGTATAGTCTTTCAAAGTTCTTGAAAATATGCTATCACATATTCTTCTAGAAGTCTTATATTGAATTTTTAAGTTATGGAAATGGTATATCTTGAATTAATATTGTGTATGGTATCAAATAAGAATTGTTTCTTTGTTAAATTGATATCCATTTGTTTCCATGCCCTCTGTTAGAGTCTTTCTTTGACAACTGAATGGCTTTGTATTTCTGACAAAATCACGGACCATGTAATTATAGATCTCTATCTGGATTTTATTTGATTTCATTGACAAATTTGATTATTTTTGCAGTTATTGCAATGAATTTTTAAAAACAATTAAAGATAGATAGTATAGATCCCCAGCTTTGTTTTGCAAATTATTTTGTCTAAGATAGATCCTTGGTATACCATATAAATTTTGAAATCATCCTAGACATTTGTCCAAACAAATAAAAAAACCCTCAAGTTTTTATTGGAATTGCATTAAATCTATACATAATTTGGGAAGGATAGAAACCTTAATATTCAATCAGACAACATGTAAATACACCATTTTATTTCTTAAGTATGTATTATTTTTCATTAATTTATGCAAAATATAAAGAAAACTCTAAAACAGTCTTGTTTTCTTATCTTCAGTGCTTTATGGTTTATCATGGTACAATGGTATTGTTTTCATTAAATATTTCAAATTTCAGCTAAAAATAAAACAAAACTATTTGATTGTTTTTTTGTTTTGTTTTGTTTTGTTTTTGTTTTTGAGACAGGGTCTTTGTAGTTCAGGCTGGCTCTGAGCTCACTATGTAGCCCAGGCAAGCCTCGAACTCAGCAATCCTCCTGTCTCTGCCTCCCGAGTGCTGGGATTACAGGCATGAGCCACCACGCCCGGCACTGTGGTATGTGGTATTGATTGCTGGTGGGCATGAGTCTCCATTCCCAGCATTTTATGTGGTTACCGGGGATCAA
This sequence comes from Thryonomys swinderianus, assembly GCA_004025085.1. Classification (NCBI taxonomy): domain Eukaryota; kingdom Metazoa; phylum Chordata; class Mammalia; order Rodentia; family Thryonomyidae; genus Thryonomys; species Thryonomys swinderianus. The sequence continues at coordinate 24,326 of PVIC010025694.1, forward strand.
ACTCAAGACCTTGCACCTACGAGGCAGGCACCGGAACCAGTGAGCTAATCCTCTGGCCCCTGATTTTTTTTTTTTTTTGAGACAGGGTCTCGCTTTGTAGTTCAAGCTGGCTCTGAGCTCACTATGTAGCCCAGGCAAGCTTCAAACTCAGCAATTCTCCTGTCTCTGCCTCCTGAGTGCTGGGATTACAGGCATGATCCACCACACCCAGCTAGGTCCCTGATTTTTTTAAAAAACTTTACAGCTACCACTTACAGTAATTTTTATTATTAGACTAGAATTCTGAAAATTTCTTAGGCTTAATGAACTAGTGTTTTGTGGTATTAGACGATTTTTTTAAAAATTTATTTTTATTTTTATTTTTTGCTTTTTTAGAGGGTGATGAGATCAAACCCAGGGCCTCAAATATGGTAGGCAAATATTCTACTATTGAGCTACATCTAAAGCCAAGTGTTATTATTTTAACTGGTGTGTAATAAGTGTGTAGTAAGTTCTACTAAAAGCCATCTTCTAGTGCAATTACTGAGTGAAAAGTGGGAGCCAAAACTCTGTAAATACAACCACTTCTGACAGGGAGTTTTATTTTCAGAAGACATACATGAAGCACACTCCTGATTTACTTATGCAGTTTGTCAAGCCTTAAATCTGTGTAATGCATAATCAGGTTTCAGAATGTCTGTTGACAGATACTCATAAAGAAAGGAAAGTTG